>VWZZ01005169.1:70637-119835 GCA_013399095.1 Psophia crepitans | reverse complement strand
GGATGGGGGGGGGGGGGGGGGGGGGGGGGGAGAAAAGAAAAAACAGAGAGAAAGCAGCTCAATTGGCATGATTTTGGGAATAGTTTCAGATGCATAAATTGTATTTCAGACTGGGAATTATCTTTTTATATTTTAGACTATATATTGAATTTTAAATGTGGGTACAATATCCTGTTTTTATCTCTATATAGAAGTAGAGTCTACAGGCACACTGGTAAAATTTTTGTACCTAGTATGTAACCAAATTTGGGACCCCTTGCTTAATTTAACTAGAATACCCTCGTACAAAGAGATGATGATTCTTTCACACATTGGTTTTCTAATCTATCCTGGATAGATATCCTGAAATGAATAATAGCATTGCCTGCCTGATAAAGCAGATTAGTGATTTTTTTCTTTTTTGTAAAATAAATGGTCTCTCACTTACTATTAATGAAGAGAAGAGGAAAGTTATGATATCAGGAGCAGAAAACTTGATAGAGAAATGGCAAAGGCTCTAAGTTCGGAGAGAGAAATTCCAAATATACAGGTTGTGACCATCAACATAGCAAGAGATTGATAGGGAGCCAAGAAGGTTTGAACTAGGGAAAACAAGCTGAAACATGCATAGAAAGTTCTTCAACTGCCATGTGCTCCTGAAGATTTACGAATCCAGTTGTCCATCAAACCAATGTTCCGAGGAAGAGTCCACTTAATCTACTGAGGAGTTGCAAAAAGACTTGAGGAGATTCCTTTTTTTTCTTTTTTTGTGAATAGTATTACTCTAAAGCAAGTATGGCTTGGAGGCTGATGCACTGCCACCTGCTTTTGTCACAAAAACATTACAATCATTTGTCCTAGTACCACAGAACCCATGAAAAACAGTCAAGTAAATCATAGAATCATAGAATCATTAGGATTGGAAGGGACCTCAAAGATCATCTAGTTCCAACCCCCCCGCCATGGACAGGGACACCCTCCACTAGATCAGGTTGCCCAAAGCCTCATCCAACCTGGCCTTGAATGCTAAAGGGTTTCAGCCCTACAAATAACTGTATGTTAGATGCTTTGTAACTTTGAAGCAAAAGCACTAATCTTATTAAATTCTCCACTAAGAATTTAATCCTGCTTTTTTTTAAAGTCAATTAAAAATCTCATTAATTTCTGAGACAGCCTATTTAACACTGAAAGTATTTTGTGTAACTTGCATTTTTATGTCATCTCTCCATACTTTCTTTAAACTAATCCTAAAATTCTGGTAAATGCTTAAACCCACAAATTGTCTCGAATCTTTATAATCTTTCATCACCTGGATATGTATAGTTACTTTGCAGTACAGTTATTTTATTTCAGGTCTTTTTGCAGAGTTTTACTATGGTTTTCTTAAAGCATTATGCTAAAAAATCCTCATTTATACTTTACATTTTTTGATAGTTATGATTTGAAGGTAGCTAGGAGTATGGGATAAAATTCTTTTTGCTTGACTCATTTTTTTTTATCAGTTTTACTGCTTACTCTTTATCAAACTCACTCTTCTCAATCTGTCTCTCAGCCTTGCTTTGTATATCCTGAAGGATTCATGTTTATCACATTCTGCCTATAAGGCCTACTTGGTATTTAGCAATAAAAGGTTCCATTGTCAGTTGCTTATAGCTTTTCCAATAATGTAACTCTCTAGGTTTATATTCTTTATGCTTGCCTCAAAATTAATATCTTCAGGGAAAAAAAAATCATTTATTTCCAAGCAGCTTTATCTGACATGGCAATCATGTGGAAAAATATAATATTTGGTGATTACATTCATTAGTATTGAAGTATGTTCACAAAATTGTAGCCACAGTCACAGAAATCCTACAGAAGAGGAATGAGCGTAAGTAGTCTTCATACTGAGAAGTTTGAGGTGGTCTATGCAACTTTTTATTATAATGTAGTATGTTTCTGTAAATGTACATGTTTGTGTGGGTGAAATATCAGTATCAGGAAATCCACTGCTTTGAAGCTGGCCAAACTAGAACTCATTTCTAATTAAATACAATTTGAATGCATTTTACTCTGTAATATGTGTCTTCTTCCTTTGTCATATGCTGAGACAGTAATGGGACTCTATCTTGTAACAGATGGCACTGCTCATTTAAGAGTATGACTAAGCAAAGCCTGGAAAAAAACATCTGATCTAGTTTTAGTGTTGTTATTCTGGGTACTGACCACAGTTTAGCAAGAGCGGTGCAGACTGATGTGTTTTCCTGAGGCATTACTGCAACCATCATGTGAACATACATTGAGATTTGAATTTTTACCACTCTTAATGTTCTTGACATTCTTTGTTTGGTATCTTGTTCTTTTTATGTTGTTGTTCTCTTGTTATCTTGATCTTTTATTCTAGAAAACCTCAGCTATTTATTATCTCCATACACTCAATATCAATCAAAATAATTTATCATCAAATGATGCTAAAGTGACATGCTTTGTGCACACCCAAATAAGCTTCTTCCATCCCTACTTCAATGAAGTATAAATGCTTGCTAGGGCACAGTTCCACTTTTTTTTTTTTTATCAGTTTAGGCTCTGTGTTGATAGTAATCAATGGTACTGCTCTTTCTCTAACATCATTTGAATCGCTCTATATGAGAAAAGGTTGAGCAGGAAAAAAGTGAACAGAGAAGCAAGGTTCATAAGTTAGTTCCACTATCAAACTAGATACTTTAGGAGAATAAGGAATATAGGGAAGCATAAATGTTAGCATCAATTTTAAGAAGGTGAAATATTTGTAATTTTCAAGTTTTTTGAGTTATGAAAAGTTCTGCAGAAACAGTATGAGTCATCCAGAATTAAAATTTTTCTTGGGACAATATCTCTATTGGCTTTATGTGGCAAGGTTTTGGTAGTGGGATGCTGCAGAGGTGACTTCTGTGAGAAGATGCTGTCCTGGTTTCAGCTGAGAGAGAGTTAATTTTCTTCATAGCAGCCAGTATGGGGCTGTGGTTTGGGTTTGTGCTGGAAGCAGCACTGATAGTGCAGAGATGTTTTTGCTGTTGCTGGGCGATGCTCACACAGAGCCAAGGCCTTTTCTGCTTCTCGCACTGCCCCGCCGGCGGGATGGTGGGGGGTGCACAAGGAGTTGGGAGGGGACAGACAGGGCAACTGACCCAAACTGACCAAAGGGGTATTCCATACCATATGGCATCATGCTCAGTTTATAAGGAGCTTGGGAGGAAGAAGAAGGGGGGGACAGCGGTGTTGGGAGTGATGGCGTTTGTCTTCCCAAGTAACCATTACGCGTGACGGAGCCCTGCTGTCCTGGGGATGGCTGAACCCCTGCCTGCCGTGGGGAGCGGTGAATTAATTCCTTGGTTTGCTTTGCTTGTGCACGTGGCTTTTGCTTCACTTATTAAACTCTTGTACCTGAACCCACGAGTTTTCTCACTTTCACTCTTCCGATTCTCTCCCCCTTTCCAATGAGGGGGGCTGAGCGAGCGTCTGCGTGGTGCCCAGCTGCTGGCTGGAGTAAAACCATGACAAATGCCAAAAGCAGTCCCTGTGTTGGACAGAGTCAGTTCCAGATAGCTACAAGGTGGACCTGCTGCCGGCCAAAGCTGAGCCAGTCAGTGACATCTGTAGTGTCCCTGTGAGAACGTATTTAAGAAAGTGTTAAATAGCTACACAACAGCAAGTGAGAGAGAGGAGTGAGAAAATGTGAGAATATGTGAAACAGCTCTGCAGATACCAAGTCAGTATAGGAGGGAGAGGAGGTTCTCCATTCACCGAGCAGAGATTGCCCTGCAGCTTGTGGTGATGACCATGGTGACAAAGGTTGCCTCCTTGCAGCCCATAGAGGACCACATGCCGGAGCAAGTGGATGTGCTCTGAAGGAAGCTGTGACCCCATGGAAAGCCCAGGCTCCTGTCAGGATCTGTGGCTCTGTGGAGAGGACCCCACACTGGAACAAGTGTTCTGGCAGTACCTGTGACCCTGTGGGGAACACACACTGGAGCAGTCTGTTGCTGAATGACCGCACTCTGTGGAAAGGATCCATGTTGGAGCAGTTCCTCAAGAACTACAGCCAATGGGAAGGACACACATTAGAGAAGCTTGTGAAGCACTGTCTTCTGGGGGTGGCCCCACACTGGAGCAGGGGAAGAACATGAGAAGGAAGGAGCAGCAGACAATCCATTATGAATTGACCACAACCCCCATTCCCCATCCACCTGTGATGCTTGGGGGAAGGAGGTAGAGAATAGAATAGAATAGAATCATTAAGGTTGGAAGAGACCTCAAGGATCATCCAGTCCAACCGTCCCCCTACCACCTATTAACCACTAAACCACATCCCTAAGTACCGCGTCTAACCTTTCCTTAAATACCCGCAGGGACGGTGACTCCACCACCTCCCTGGGCAACCTGTTCCAATGCCCGACCACCCTTTCAGAGAAGAAATTTCTCCTAATCTCCAACCTGAACCTCCCCTGGTGCAACTTGCAGCCGTTCCCCCTGGTCCTGTCACTAGTAGAAGAGTGAAGCTGAGCCTAGGAAGAAGGAGGGGTGGGGGGAAGGTGTTCTTTAGATTTGTTCTTATTTCCCATTATCTTGTTCTATTTGATTGGTAATAAATGAAATTAATTTTCCCCAAGGTGAGTCTGTTTTGCCCATGACTCTGATTTTGAAGTGATTTCCCTGACCGTATCTCAACCCATGACCTTTTCATCACACTTTTCTCCCCTGTCCTGTTGAGGAGGAGAGTGATAGAGCAGCTTGGTGGGCACCTGGCAACCTGCAAAGGTCAACCCACTATACTTTCTGAATCTTCTTTCCCATACTGAAGATTGAAGAATTACTTTTCCTCTCGTAAGACACTCTCCAACCCCATGTAAAGAGACACATTAAACAGAGTAAAGGTGTGAAGTCTTAGCATTTTTAGTTGTTTCTTTTAAAGCAAGAATGAGAGGTTTTACAAAATCAAATGTTTCCTTCTCAGACACATTTTTCATCTGTTGTATTTTCAGATGATGTGGAGATCACTCCTGATTCCTACAGGCTGTAATTTCTTTTCCCTTGGGTCTTTTTTTTTAGTTTCAGAACTTAATTTTCTAGAAAACTCAAGGAGGAGAGGTGGGAAGGGGAATGAGGTGGGGGGAAAAAAAGAGAAAAAGAAGAAAAAGAAACTTCACTTTAATAAATATTAAGAAATCAATATTGGTGAAAAAATATTATCAGCGCAGATTTGGTATTCTGAAGTTAACAAATGCCCAAATTAACATCACTATTCATCTTCAACTCAATTCCAATATTTTCATAAGTTTTGAAAGAATCTTTAGTAACATGGACATATAGTAAAATAAGACCACTTTCTCATCTGACCAAAACAGACAGTCATTTCTGAGCCGGAGGTTTGCCACACATGCTAATCACTCACAGGTCAACCAATTTGTTCAGGGACCTGAAGACCCTTCCAGACCTTAGTGGCACTGACCAGCTTCCTGGAGTTTTCATTTTTTTTTAATGAAAGGATAGGAAACACTAAAATTATCAAGCATAAGCTGTAGAGTAAGCTGGGCTGTGCTCAGCCCTGCTTCCTGCTATCCTAACTCATCTTCACAGATGGACCCTGGACTCATGTTATAAGTCACATCGTCTCCAGTCTCTTCATTTGTCTTCTGCTGTTCCCAATTGGATAGACCCAAGACATGACTCATTTATATGGCTGATTGCATCACACAACGTTAAACATTGTTAAACAAAGACAAATAGGGTCAACCTTCAACACCATGAGACCCAGGGAAGATTTTACAGCAATGTTTCAAGGTATTTAATGAAAGCAAATTTCCCTTTCAGTAAAAGCAGAACTGCCTTCCATGTAAATGTTCACAGGACCATACTGTCCCCCAATTCCAGCCTCTGTCTTTTCCGTTTTCTTATACTATAATCTTGCATTTCAACAGTGTTGTATTCTCTTCCTAACCAGCCTTCTGCGGGCCTGGAAGCCCAGATCTCAAGCATGGAAGAACACACCACACAGAAGGAGCTCCAGCTTCACACAGGAGCAACTTCCCACTCAGAAAACTCACTGTGTATAGCTGTCCATATGCAGCTGTAGTTCTAGGATTTCCTATCCTTTCAGTAAATAAAAATATAAGCTTCAGATTTCTTCAGGCATGTAGTAACTAGATGAAGAGGAGGAACAAACAAAATAAGATCCCAGGGTCTATAGTCATTATTTGGACTGTGCTAGATCTATTTTAAAATATTTCTATAGAATAAGGATGAGCCACTAAAGAGTTTAGAGGATCTAATTAAGTCTGCTGAGATCTGTTATTAATGGATAAAGGTAGTATGATCTTGCTGAAACAGGTTGTGCAGTCTCCAGCCTTGAAGGTTTCAAGACCTAACCAGATTAAGCCTGGTCTGATTTCATAGCTCACCCTGCTTTCAGTAGGAGGTTGGGCTAGAGACCTTCTGAGGTGCCTTCTGACCTCAGTTATTCTCTGATTCTATGATTCTAAAGAGAAAGTTCGAACAATCGTGAGAACGTGATTAAAAGATGAAGCTAATTTGGTTTTTTTTCAGGACTACAAAAGATAGTCAACAGTGAGTTTCTTCTTCCCTTTTGCAATACACCATGGTTAACAGAAATTATCTTTTCTTGTTGATACTCATAGTACTGTCACATTTAGTAGTTTCTGGACTGCAAGTAGGAGAGCCATGGAGACCAAGTTGCATTTTGAAGCAATTAACCTGTAAGAACATTTTGTACTGCTGAGTTCTGTGGTCAGAACTAAACAGAGATAACCTTAAAAAAGACACAACAAGCAAGGTGAATAATCCACATGCATTTCCCAAGGTTATCTTAATTTGAAATGGTATTTCTTTCTGTGTCATGAAGCTTTGTCTTTCTTGAAATCACAGAGGTGTGCTCGTATCTTCCTTGTGTTATAACAACAATAACTTAAAATGAAAGAAAAAGATCTCCAGTTTTTGTTATCTATTTGTTTAATAATGAAGCTTTGGTTTACCAGTTGTTTAATTTCACTTATTTAGAGGTAATTAATTTCCTCTAGCTGCAGTTGAGAAGAATAAATTTTAGAAAATAAAGTGCTGTGATTTAACCCCAGCCAGCAACTAAGCACCACACAGCTGCTTGCTCACTACCTCCCAGAGGGATGTGAAAGAGGAAAAGTGAGAGAACTTGTGGGCTGAGATAAATACTGTTTAATGAATAAAGCAAAAACTGCACATGCAAGCAAAGCAAAACAAGGAATTCATTCACCATTTCCCATCGACAGACAGGTCTTCAGACATCTCTAGGAAAACAGGTCTTGGTTCCGTGTAACGGTTACTTGGGAAGATAAATGCCATCACTCCAAACGTCCCCCCCTTTTCTCTTCTGCCAAGATTTATATGCTGAGCATGACATTGTATGGTATAGAATATCTCTTTGGTCAGTTTGGGTGCATTGTCCTGGCTCTGTCCCCTTCCAGCTCCTTGTGCACCCCCAGACTACCCACTGACGGGGTGGTGTGAGCAGCAGAAAAGGCCTTGACTCTGCGTAAGCACTGCTCAGCAGTAACGAAAACTTCCTTGTGTTATCAACACTGTTTTCACCACAAATCCAAATCATAGTCCCTTATTAGCTACTATGAAGACATTTAACACTATCCCAGCCAAAACTAGCACATCAAGTCATTAAAACCTTGTCAGTTTTGTCTCTATTCAATTTATAAAACATTTCTTTGGCCCTGAACTTTAGCTTTTCCTTCACTTCTACATTAGCAGAGCTCAACGTCATTGTAACCAACAATAAATGACCAACATAATTTATTCTCATCTCCTGAGAGCTCCTTCAACTTCACTCCTTTTGCCCATCTACTGCAATTACTCCACAGCAGAGCATTTTAAGATAGACTTTTTTTTCTCTGTGCTACTTGAAGAGGACGGGAGGCAGAAGTCTGCAGTCTTTAGTTCCCATAAGCAGGTTTAACTGTTTTGTGATTTTTTACTCCAAACAGTAAATTTTCTCCTTTTCTCAGGGAGAAATAGAAGTAGGTAGTTTTCGTGCCCCAAAAGCAGTCTGCTTTGGTGAATGTCTCCAGGTTCCTTATTTCCTAGTCAGTGAGTCTCATACAGTTTTGCTATACCTGCTTTCACAATCTGACTTTTCATGTCTAGGTACACGCCTGTAGATCTAAGACACTCATTTGTGTTCCATATACCTTTTTTCTTTTTTTTTTTTTCCTTCCAGTTACCTATACTCGCAATAGTTTTTCAGACTCACCTCTTTCCCTTAAGAATAGCTCATTGAAGTTATAAGGTCTTTAATGATGATTTATGGTTCCCTTCCAAAAGCTTAACAACCAATCTTTTATGACCCCATTTCACAGAGCTGTGTGCAATCTTCATGACCTTGCCAGTGTTCATTTTCTCCTTTAAAAGAGGCATTTTCTTTAAAACTGGCCACCCCTATTTTAAGCTCTATTCAATTTGTTTTGGAAAACAGACTAGAGAAAGAAATCCTGAACCTCTATCACAATCTTGATGGTCACCTTTCCTTCTCCTTCCCCTTCTCCTTGCTCTTCCCCTTCCCCAAGTGTAGTTTCTGTATATTCTCTCAAACCTACAGGGAAGGGAGGCACTTGCTTTTGCTGGTCTGTTGACCGTGAAGTGAGTACCACTGTATGGGTGGTCCCATGTTCTTTCAGTTATAACTGAATTTTAACTCTCCTCTGATGATTGTGTGATGATTTGTAAACAATGTGCTGTGTGCCAGTTGTAATGCAGATGACCACTGCTTTACAGAAAGTGTATAATATGTAGGATACGATGCCATAAATTCTGAAGTTATTATTTTTTTCTCTCTAAGGCTACTGATGCAATAAGAACATTTTTCTCTCACAAAAACCCAAACCAAAACACACAGTAAAAAAAAAAAAAACACCAAAAAAGTAGCCACCAACAAGGCTGTGATATTTAAGCTACAATATGACTGAAATACAGTTAATCCATTTACATCAAACTACAAAACTGAAAGTGGGAAAGCTACCAGTTTGGCTGCAGAGCTTGATATGAAGTCAGTGAGGTCAAATATCAGTTTTGCAACAGTGGCACTTTCGTGATGAGAAAATCTATTTAATGTGTGCATTTTTATGCTTTCAGGTTATAAAGCTTATTGATATGTTTTTTTTAGTCTCATGTAAATAGTACATAAGAAATGGCAAACAATGATTTCATTTGTCTTCATAGTTATGTATTATTTGTTTCAGGAATTTTAATTATTTTTTTCTGTAATCTGAAGTGTTTACAGTATTGAGTGAGGCAGTTAGAAATTAAGTCTTCCTTAGATATCCCTGAAAGGGGGGAGTGTGGAAGATTCAGGCAATGAAAAAGCTATAAGCTGGAAAAAAATGGATCAAACACAAACTTCTGAAGGGTATTTATGAAATTGCACATACGTCCCTTAGTTCAAGAACATTGTGCTCTTTTAAAATATTTTGTAATAAATAGGTGAATATTTATGATAATATTGTTACTTGATGTCTAATCTTTAAAACTATCATGGGTTTATGTGCTTCCATGATTTGTATTGAAACTACAGACTTTTTCTAATGATGACATTTTCTTATTTATTATTACATTTCCTACAGAAGAAATTAAATCCTTTTTCAGAACATCATCAGCACTGGAACTTAAATTAATAATATGCATAAATTTTAATGGTGGATGAAAGGATGTTTATTAATTTTTTAATTATTTTTTTAAACACAAAAGTTTATAGACAATACTGAACATGCAAAGAACTTAATTTTGCTGTGGTGTGATACAAATAAAGGGCAGAGAAATTATCTATCTGGATACACATCCTGGTGAAATTGACACTGGTTAAAGGTGATATACATTGGCAAACTCCAGTACAGAAGTGTCCTATGTAGCTTCAATGTTACACTTAAAATGCTCCCAAAGAGTGTTAAATATCGTGCATGGCAAATCCTCGCTAAGAACAACCAGGCCAAATTTGTCCCAGCCGCAACTTTATGAAGTTGTACAAGGTGGTTGTTGTACAAATAGTAAAAGAAAACTACGTTAGAAACTATAGTAACTTCTGAGTAACCAAGAACTCAGTAAGCCTGTGAATTTTATAAATATTTAGCGTTAATATTAAACGAGGTGTAGAGAAGCAAAATTCGGTGATTTTGTGTTATTAGGAACCGAACACAAGAGTCTTCTAATACGAAGCATTTTATTTCAGAGGTTTTGTAGATGTGTTCCCCCACAGATACAAATCCTCTTCATGCACAGGCAAGCGAGTAGTAAAATTTACATAAGAATGATTTAAAGATAAAAAATAACATTCATTAGTGAGTCCTAGAGCCTTCTTTCTCACACTGTCCTGGAGCAGCTCCTACTTCTTTTTCCTCCATCTCTGCATTTACAGTGTAACATTAAAAAACCAAAACACTATTCAAGTGTTAGCATTTAATAATCCTTTAACATAATATATCTCTGGGAAACTCATGCAGACATTTTATGATTTGTTCCTTTAGAAGCAGAGTATGTATTTATATAATTATGAATCCTCAGCATCTCTGAGACAATACAGAATTCTAGTGGGGTATATAATTTGCATGTGCATTCTCTTCTTTGTATGTCTATACATGCACAAACGCATACAGGAAATTTAAGTTATGTATCAACACAGACCAAAATAATATAATTAGGTTGTATAAAAATCCATATACCAGTAACACTGCTGATAAACTGTAGAATATGAGATACCAGCACTTTTGGCATTGCTCTTAGCTCTCTGAATACCCAAATGAATTTGTAGCAGCTTCCATTCTTTTAATGTTGGTATAATATTCCCAGAATGGTGCATACTGGAAGAACAGGAAAAATTTGGCTGGTCCTCTGTGACATTGATATTCTATTGCCTTGAAGAATTGGTAATACTACTTTATTTTGTAAATTTGATTCTCAAGGTTCTAACAAGAAATATACCAGACTGATATTTATGTGGTGCAAAAGGATTGTTTTCAAAGACTTTAGTAAAGTCTACTAACTTAATGCTATAACTGCTAAAGAATCTGCATTCAAAAACCTATGAGTAATTTCAAAAGCTTTCTATCCAGTATTGTCAGAGTAGAACTTCCTCTATAGTCCTGTGAAAGAATTGTGACATCAAAATAAGAAATCCAGCCAGGTGATTTTTAATATAGCTCTCAAATCCATTTATAATTAAAACCTACATTCTGTTATTTGCTTTTTGTAATTTTGTAATGATTAGTAGTTGCAGATTTGACTTGTTGTGATCTTGTAAACATAAGTGCAGAGCAAAAATATTTGCAATCCACAGAACAGGAAAGATGAAATCACAGTCTGAAGAAAGTCTAGAGTTCATCTTCTAGACAGGTGGCTTTGACTGTTATTATCTTGTTTCTGTACCACAGTATTTATGCACAGCTTCCCGAAGATCAAAAAGGATAAGATGCAAGGACTGAAATGTGTTTTCAAGGTGTAATGCTAATACCGGACTCTAATTTGGTTGTTTTCCAATATGTAAAGTCAGCTGTACTGGAAGACCTTATTCTGCTGAAATAACTATAATTCTAGGAAAGGTTCTTTCTTAGACATACCACAAAATATATTACTCCTATTCCAATTAGTTTAATGGGCAGAAATTGCAAGGTTCTAGAGTATATTGCACATATAACTGTTAATAATGTGCAACAAGAACCAAAAAGTGAAGAGGAATGTAAAAGCATGTTCAGAAAATGAAAACAAAATTACTTGACTGTAACAAAGTTTAAAATCAGCGTAAAAGATCTATAAATACATCGGAGAAAAGCAAATTATTTGAGATTATTTTTTCTACCAATGTTCCCATGACAAGTGTCTTCAGTGATGTTCCTTCACCGGTTACTTTCTGTTAGAGAGGTTTCCTAGGAAAAGTCTGAAGAAATTTCAGTGTCAGTACAAAATGTTAAAAAAACAACAAGCAAACAAACAAACAAAAACACAAACCAACCAACCAAACAAACAAAAAAAATCAGGTCCAGGTGGTAATCTTCCACAGGTTCTAAAAGAACTCAGATATAAAACTGCTAAAAAATTCATTGGTAAGTAATCTGTCCATCCAATCTACCAAGAATTAGAGGAACAATTTTTTTCAAGAGTGGCACCAGTTTTTAAAAAGAACTCCACCAATGGTTCAGAAATTGCCAGGTGATAGTTCTGACACATAAACCATGCAAATCTGTAGAAGAGGTAAATTGAAGTCTATCAGTCAACGTTTGGATAAATACAAGAAAAGTCAATACATCTTTTGCACTAGGGTATTATCTTGTAGACTATTGGAATAATTTGAAATAATAAATGAGTATTTGAACCAAAGAACTACATCTAGTACAAAATACTTTGATTCAGAAAACAGCATTGACAAGATGAATGACAAAAACTCTTAGAGGAAATTCTTAGAGAATGAGAAATCACAAATTAATTAAGAAATAGTCAAAATACAGGAGTCAAGGAGTAGAAAATTATTGATTCTCACAATGGAAGTAATCTACTTTCAAAGATCATGCAAGGATTACTTTTTTCCTGAATCTAAGACATGCAATCTATTTGGAAATGCTATAGTTTGACACTATCCCGCACGACATCCTTGTCTCTAAAATGAAGAAATATGGATTTGAATGAATGGACCACTTGCTAGATAAGGAATTGGCTGGATGGCTGCACTCAAAGAGTTGTGGTTAATGGCTTGATGTCCAAGTGGACGTTAGTGATGAATGGCATTCCTCAGGGGTCGGTACTGGGACTGGCACTGTTTAACATCTTTGTCAGTACACATGGACTGAGTGCACCCTCAGCAAGTTTGCCGACGACACCAAGCTGTGTGGTGCGGTCAACACATTGGAGGGAAGGCATGCCACCCAGAGAGACCTTGACAGGCTTGAAAGGTGGGCTGGTGCGAATCACATGAAATTCAACAAGGCCAAGTGCAAGGTCCTACATGTGGGTCAGCGCAATCCCAAGCACAACTACAGGCTGGGTTGAGAGCAGCCCTGAGGAGAAGGACTTGGGGGTACTAGTTGATGAAAGACTCAGCATGAGCCGGCAGTGTGCGTTGGCAGCCCGGAAAGCCAACGGTGTCCTGGACTGCATCAGAAATAGTGTGGCCAGCAGGGCGAGGGAGGTGATTCTCCCCCTCTACTCTGCTCTTGTGAGACCCCATCTGCAGTACTGCGTCCAGCTCTGGAGTCCTCAGTACAGGAAAGATGTGGAGCTGCTGGAGTAAGTCCAGAGGAGGCCACAAAGTTGATCAGAGGGCTGGAGCACCTCTTCTACAAGGACAGGCTGTGGGAGCTGGACTTGTTCAGCCTGGAGAAGAGAGGACTCCAGGGAGACCTAATTGCGGCCTTCCGAAACATAAAGGGGACCTACAGGATAGCTGGAGAGGGGTTGTTTATCAGGGAGTGTTGGTGACAGAACAAGGAGTAATGGGTTAAACTAAAAGATGGGATATTTAGTTGAGACATTAGGAAGAAATTCTTTACTGTGAGGGTGGTGAGGCCCTGGAACAGGTTGCCCAGAGAAGCTGTGGAGGTCCCATCCCTGGCAGTGTTCAAGGCCAGGTTGGATGAGGCTTTGGGCAGCCTGATCTGGTGGAGAATGTCCCTGCCCCTGGCACGGGAGCTGAAACTAGATGATCCTTGTGGTCCTTTCCAACCCAAACCATTCTATGATTCTGTAAAGTTATTGAGTACCTCAGCCTTCTCTTCATCTGTTGTTACCATTATGCCAGCCTTGCTCATCCAGAGGGGTAACACATGTGAGGTAACTTATTTGGGTAGGGTTTTTTAGCGTTAAGAAACATTGTTCTCTGGACATGCTGTATCATTTCACTATCTGTTGAAGGACTTCAGTAAAGTGTTTAGTGTGCAACATCGGTGTCCCCGTATAGATAGATTCTCAGACTAAACACAAAGATTGTTTCCAGAAGATATTTCTCTATCTTATACCCAAGATCTACACTGTACATAAAGGTTTTAAAATCTAACTTATGTGCTAATGATTATGTTCAATGTCTTAAAGACTTTTTGAACTGTCATCTGCAAAATCATCCATTCTTTTGTACTTTTGGTCTTTGTTATTTTTCACCTGACACTTGAAATGTGCAGTGTGCCATTGCTGTTCTACATTTTAGTTAAGAAATAAATGAAATACAAGATATAAAAACTATGTAATAAAGTGCAACAACAACAACAACAACAAAAAAGACTAAAGATAGGAAATCTAGTTACAATGGAATAGCAAAAATTTATTTAAAATTATGAGATGTGTGGTTAAATCTATACAAATGTAGCTGGAACATCGCTGTTAAGCTTCTGCAAATGGACTGACTTTTGTCATTACACTGGCAGACAGTTTTCTCTATATTTCCCCCCATTCCACAGCAATTAAGAAAGATGATATAAAATGTACATAGTTGTGTACTAATATTGTTGATGATGACCAAAATACAAAAATGTTAGTAGAAGAGATGGAGAACAAAAAATGAAGGTGAGAGAAAGCAAAAAGGCTAGTGAGAGTCTAAGGCTTTAAAGCCCTATGTTAAATATCTCAGATATAAATTCCAGAGCAGGTTAGTTGCTTGCCAAACCTCAGGGATGTCCAAATATTATAGAATTATCTGTAGAAAGTACTTGAGGAAAAGAGTCCTTTGAATCTTTTTTTTTAACTTGAATCCTAATACTGTTAGTGTCACTAGAGCTATATAACTTGCCACTGATTCATACTACCTAACCGCTCTGGCGTGCATGAACCCAGTCCTGCTATCCAATTTCTTTATGCACATCTGAGAATAGATCCTGTTTATATCTGGGGCCTAATAATGCACTTTTAAGCAATTCTTCAAAATCAACATGACATAGAGATTTGATTCTCCTCTGAGATGCAAGTTAACTATTTAATCTAGAAAGCTGGATGAAATATGCAATTTATTAGAGGTGAAGATTGCTGTATATTTTATAACAGGAATCTTCTCATTATCATTATACAGATGTGCAGAAGCAAATAAACTCATCCCTTGCTCATTTCCATAGGTTATTAAACCCTGTATTATGACAACCTTTATCTTGCCTTTTTTTTTTTGAGTAAGAAAAATTTCTGCCGATATAACTTATGCATATAAATTACTGTGAACCTAGATTGCTGTCAGTTTCAGAAAAAAACCCAGCCAGCAGCATAGAAGTACTGATTAGAGAGAAGTAAATCCATAGCCTAAGGTTAAGATAAGCGATTTTTCTTCCTGGCAGGATTCTTCTATCATCTATTCCTATTTGCTTAGCTTCTGTTTATAGCTCTTCTCAATCAGTAAAATGTGGATAGTAGTGTTTCACAGGGGTGACTGCATCTATTCTGTATACACAGAACCAGAAGCTGACTTCTGTATTTTGAATAACTGTGCTGGGTACCTATACATTAGACTGGCCACAGATAAATACTTTCCTAGGTACATACTGATATTTAAAATTTGAAAATAACTGTTTCTAAAACTCTAACCATAATAAATTATTACAAAATCTTAAGGACATGTCCTTTTCTTGTACATGGCAAGGTGTTAGGAGGATAATTGCAGTTATAACTGGGAGGTGTTTCGATGCCATGATCAAGGGAGTTATATAAACAGAGATAAGTTTGTGGCTGGGGTCAATACTGCAATCCGAACAAAAGCATTAAAAAAAACCTCAAAACATTGACTTTAAAATAATTCTAAGAATTAAGGATGTGAGGAATGTAATGAGTATGTTCAGAAAAATATACAGTCCCTAATTTAAAAGGAGTAGCATAAATTAAATTCAAAAATTGAGACAAATACTTCCAAAACTACACATAATTTTTTTTTTCATTAATGAGAATTTAATATGGGGCATCCACGACTTCTCTGGTCAACCTGTTCTTATGCCTCACCACCCTCACAGTGAAGATTTTCTTCCTAACATCTAAACTAAATCTACCCTCCTTCAATTTAAGGCCATTACCCCTTGTCCTCTCACTACTTGCTTTTGTAAACAATCCCTCTCCAGCTTTATTATAAGCCCCCTTTATATACTGGAGGGGGCCAGTGGGGGAGGAGGTGTTGATCTCCTTCCTCTGATGACCATCAACAGGACATGAGGAAATGGAATGAAGCTGCATTAGGAAAAGTTCAGATTGGACATTAGGAAAAGGTTCTTCACTGAGAGGGTGGTCGGTTGCTGGAACAGTCTCCCAGGGAAGTGGTCACGACAGGAAGCGTATCAGAGTTCAAGGAGCATCCGGATGACACTCTTAGTCATATGGTTTAGTTTAGTCCTCAGAGGAGCAGGGAGTTGGACTTGGTGATCCTTATGAGCCCCTTCCAACTTGAGATATTCTATAATTCTAACAACTGTCTTTGAATTTAGTGTGCAACTGTGTTTCTCTTTTCTTGAAGTTTCCAAAAGGATCCATCTTGGTTCCCTAGGGATAGGGAAAAAAGAGATATAAATTCTTATTTTCTTCCAAATCCATATGCGTCCTTCAAATCTATACACAGGCCTAACATTCCAGATTTTGAAAAACAGAATTCTTCAGTGAAAAAATAAGTGGCTGATTTTTTTTACATAATTCAGAGCTATTTAGAAATTCTTGAGCTAATCACAGAAGCAGTAGTTAGAGCTCATATATTCATTCTCAGTGTTCCTTTCTACACTTGCTGGTTAAATTCAGAGACCAATCCCAGGTCCTGGATTCCTGACTATGTGCTCAGCTCATGCCGAGGGGTACATTTACCAGCAGACATCACAGACAACTCTGCACCAGCTCCAGCTCTCTCTTTGTGACACCTTCCTACTCTACCCTAACAGGCTTTGAATCTTCAAATACCCTTACAGACTCTCACAAATATACCTCATAGCTTTGATACCCTCAACTTCATTCCATAAAAAGTGAGTTAAATGGGTATCTGTTTCTTTGTACACTTTATTTTGGGCTGGAGGGAGTAGCCTTGAATAGAGTGCATTTTTCTCACTCTGCCTCTAGGTCTGAGGGTCAGATGTGTCTTCCTGATGCATGTGCTGTGCTAATGCAACCTAAAGGACTAGCAAGAAGGGGAAAATGAAGCTCAATTCAGTGTAACTGTTTTCAATCCTAAAGCTCACTTACATATGAGTAGTTATCTCTGCACAGCACAGCAGTGCTAAAATACAGCAGTGGGCTAAGAGAAATACTAGATGAAGCCATAATGATGCAAAGCATTTTAGCATTCCATTTGCTCAGCTAAAGACTTAAGATTATATTGCTACGGCAAGCTGGCATATCTGGCAAAAAGCTCTTGTTTCCTTAGATCACTCATCCTATTGCTAATTCAGATACTGATGATACTTCTTTAAAAAGCAGAACTATGGTTATGCAGAGATGTAACTGACCAGAGAAAACCAGACTTTTTTACTTTTCCCATTGATCACAGTTTTAAAACAAATTTTGTTGCATTTCATAGAGTCCTTTAGATATATTAACCGTATTCATGAGCTAGTTCTGCACACACTATTTCTTCCACTATACTAAAATAGGTTGTATATATTTTCAATTCATCTTATCTGTTTGTGTATCTTTAAATTATAGTCATAAGCTTATGGCTATGTTGTGTGCAACTGATTTAAAAACAAACAAACAAAAAAGCCATAAGAAGTAAGCAGAACCCCCATAAGTAGAAAAGAAAAAAAAGGCAAACAGTGGAGTCTAAACAATTCAACTCCTACACAGCTGCCTTCAACATATCTCAGGCAGAAATAATTAGTGTTACTCAGATCAAAAGAAAATCACCTTCCTTTCTAGAATGATTAATAATTTTTTTTCTTTTTATATTGCAAATAACATAACCAGTTCTATCATTATTTTTTTTATGCAAAAGTCTGAAACATTCAATACATCATATTATGCAGGTATGTGAAAAGCAAAGGCTTAGAATTCTTCATTTCATCTAAAAACTCAATCAGTAAGAATGAATAGCAATGCTAAGGAGAAAGTAATTTGAGGCTTACTAGAAACAAGAAGAAAAAAAACATGTAAAAACCAAAAACAGTGCTAGCATGAGAAGAAACTATTGGGGGAGGGAGGGGAGGGAAGTAGTCTCAGTGCAATACAGAATGTTACTAAAGTGAGAGCCACTAACACAGCTAATTAACAGTGCTCAGAATTTGCTTCTCTGAACATACCTTTTGTTTTAGTCTTATAAAAGGAGCAGACAGAGCTTTAGATGATCCTTCTGTCTCCAAGATTCCTTTAGGAAATATTAGTAGACATTCCAGTACTCTTTGCAGTTTATACACAAACTGTCACTTTTCAGAATGGGAACAATGAGCTGCATAATGCAGTCACAGAAACACAGGTTTGAAAGTGTCTTCAGGAGATACTTTGGTCTAGATCACTACTCAGAGGCATAACCAAATGGGTCTAGACCAGGTCTGACAGAATTATGTTGTCTGTTCTTGTCTGAATATGATTGTTTTAAATAAAGTTTAATGTTATGAATTGAACAATTTCCCTAGATAATATGTTTAATTATGATTTCCTAATCTGTATCAAGTGTGTTTTGAATTAATTTAGGCTCATTATTTTTAATTAAATATTTTTATTAATATGCATGCCTATCTTTAGTAGATATAAAGAACTATGTTTCACTTTCTGTTTTCAAAGAAGTTTCTTCATATTTTTGAAGGCTACCATTGCATTCCTAATTCTTTTTCCATCTTTCACCGGAGATCTTTTCTAAATCCATTTTAGCAAGAGTCCAACGTTTACACATAACGTTAACTATCAGTTTTAACAATTTTGCAGGCAGTTTTCATGTTCATAAGTCGTTTGGGTGAAAAAATCATCCCTCTCTGAAGTGTTGATAACCTAGTTAAGAGGTCAGATTATGTCCTGTGTATTATGGTCATAGCTTGAGGCATGCAAAACTGACACTTGGTAAGAGTTGCTTAAAGAAGTCAAATGTCCAAGCTCTGTTGTTGCTACTGCCTTGGAAGCGGGACTAGGCACTGCAAGTTTGCAATTGCAGCAGATGGACAAAACAGCTCAAAAAAGACTGAAGAAAAGGAGGAAACACATCTTTGGTGCCAAAATGATTCATTATCAAACCTTCATCACAAGTGACACACCTTAAATAGAAACACCAAACTTTGTTCTTGTCGCAAGAAACATCAAATTTTGACTCCATCTTGTAGCAATAATTTAGATAGCTATTCAAGTGAATTTCCTGCCTTTTCTACTAGCAGAACAAAGTGTCAAATATAGACTATTACTGCACATATACTATAGGTATAACATCTGTTTTTGATTTCCATAACAGGTGATTATAAAACAGCTATTTCTTTGAGTAAATGCATTCCAAGTGTACAGTTGCTGGACTTCTTTATTTATCTGCATACCATTGTCAGATGTTTCCATAGAATTTAACTGTAAATTACTCACAAACAACATGCAGAAATATCTGTTAACATAGGACAAGGGGGAATGGCTGCAAGTTGCGCCAGAGGAGGTTTAGATTGAAGATTAGGAGAAATTTCTTCTCAGAGAGGGTGGTCGGGCATTGGAACGGGTTGCCCAGGGAGGTGGTTGAGTCACCGTCCCTGGGGGTGTTTAAAGAAAGGTTAGATCTGGTACTGAAGGACATGGTTTAGTGGGTAATAAGTGGTGGGGGTATGGTTGGACTAGATGATCCTTGAGATCTCTTCCAACCTTAATGATTCTGGTGGAGCCAGTCTTTTCTCAGTCTCATTAAGTGATAGGACAAGGGGCAACGGGTGCAAGCTGGAGCATAGGAGATTCCGGGTTAATATAAGGAAAAAATTTTTCACTGTGAGAGTGACAGAGCACTGGATCAGGCTGCCCAGAGAGGTTGTGGAGTCTTCTTTGGAGACATTCAAAACCTTCCTGAACTCAGGAACACATTCCTGAGTGATGTGCTCTAGTTGGTCCTGTCTTGGCAGGGTGGTTGGACTAGATGATGTTCCAACCTCTAGGTCTTCCCTCTAGGAAGGGACTAGAGGTCCCTTTCAACCTCCACAATTCTGTGATTCTGTGATTCTATGATACTATGACAGTATGGATACAACTACATCAACAAGCAAGGCAACACCAGGGTCTGTCCTCTCAAGTTAACTACATTTCTTTGCCACTATAGAATCTGTAGCCTTTAAAATATAATAGTCAGATATTATTTTTTTTAATTGCAAAAATTCGTTCCATCTACAAATATTTTGGAATCCAAAATTGCTAAATTGACTTTTCGTAGGTACTTTTTGATATTAGCCCTAATAACTGTTGTTTCAGTTGCTTTACAGGTATAATGTACTAAAAGGTTGTTATGACCATTACATTCTCAACCAAAAAAAATATATGCCTGTAGGTTTTCTTATCCAAACAAGTACACATGAACTGATTTATACCTAAATTAAAAATCCTGATGTTTTAAAAATTAAATAACTGTGGTACAATAACAAATGCCTAGGGAGAAACAGCAAGCATTCCAGAAAATTGGATGCAGTAGTAGTATTCAGCTTTACAGTTACATGAATTTCTCACATTGTAAACCATGACAGGATAATCCTAGAAGTAAGGATTTTTATTCTGGTAAAATTCCAAATTCTGGATTTAGACAAGTTTATAATTGCAAATCTATAGACCAACGCATTGAATATTTTCTAATAATACTGATCTTATTGAATATTTTAAATATATATGTGGACATTTGCTGTTATACTGCAGTTCAGTAGTTTTAAAATATCTCATTAAAGGCTTCTGCATCTAGCTGGATCAAACCTTTGCTGTGCAAGTTACATTCAAGTTCATGTGAATTCATTTCCTTTTTACTTCTCCACAGGTTTGCTCAACCACCTGCTGAATTCAGTGGGATATACCATCTGTCGAACTGGATTCCAAGTCTTCCCTCAACAGCCAAATTCTCAAAATATCCATGTTGTAAACTTCCAAGTTAATGTTAAAAGACTTCCTTGGACTATATTTCAGGGGGTGTTCAGGGACTTGATCTGCATCTACACTAGTACAGAAAAAGAATGGACACATATCTAAGGACTGGGATGTGATTTTTCTCACCAATGAATAGCCTCATCAAAAAATGGCTAGTTTTGGCTTGGGCAAACAAAACCCTCCTGCTCTAAGCTCAATCTTGACTAGTGTTAGCAAACAGCCTTTCCCAACAGGCAACCTGAACAGGACCACGTTGTTTTACAGAAGAGTGAGGAGATAAACTGCATTAGCACAAACCCTTTACTTGAAAACTCTGTGTACTGCTGTTTTCTGAAATGGATTTAGCAAAGAAATATTTGGACATCACTGATACCAGGTTTCTGGGCTCCAGCTCCAGCTGGCCTCCAGCACTTACTTTGTCCACAAAGCCTGAGTTATATCTGGGCTGCAACCAACACTGTGGATGGAGAATGTGAGGAGGATCCTGGTCCTCAGACTGCCCAGTCTTCAGATCTTCTCTTCACTTGGTGAAGGAACATTTGCCTAGGGTTTCTCTGTTGACTTCAACGGATTTTTTATTTGACTCCCAAATTCTTAGGACTGCTATTAAACTGGGGTGCAAATATTTCCAAAACAAGACAGAAAACACTGAACCAACCTCCTAGAGGCTACTGCATTTATTTTGTTTTCAGTGTTTAAAAGCTGTTTGTCTTGGAGTTAAAAAAAAAAAAAGAGAACTCACGAATTTAATCTACCTCAAGCTGTTCAGCTACTTTACTTGAAATATAGGCACTTATCCATAATGGTGGAGATATTAGTGATATGATTATTCTAATTTGTAAAAAAATTTAGTATATTTGTAACCAAGAATTACTTCTTCACTTTTGGTCATGTAAAATTGCTCTTTAAAATTGCTGTAAGATCTAGTCCATTTTAACCCTAGAAATTCCTAATGCCTACCAAAAGGTAAATATTCAGCTCTGTTGGCACCCCTTGATCAGAGACAGCACATCATGAAATTGTCAGTCTGAAAATTACATTGCAGCCTGGGTACACAGTGTTTCTTTATGATTACCTGCATAGCTGAAGTGAAATGATCTTCACTAGTATGGGCAAGAAGTGCTCCCATATTTTTACTGTGTTTGGGATAGCAACCTTTTCTTCAGAATTACAAGGGTTTGTAACATTTCCTGTCCTCATATTTGCTATAAGAACATAATTAAACTGTATCTTCATTCCAACTCTGACAGACAATCAATTATGAGTGCTTCCATCTGTGGCCTCTAATTTAGAAGAGTCTTGACATTATATGGATTTTTGACTTTGATTTAGAATCATAATAGATTTTCCATGCTTTAAAATCCCCTGCTGCCTTTTGTATCCCTTTCCTCACAAGGAAGTAACAAGTTAGCAAGAGTACTACTAGGAGAATCAGTAAGGCTAACTTTTATGCTGACTACAATTCTAGTTCAGTGACACAATCTGACATTATGATAGATGAGTCACAGGTTTTTTTTGCATTTGACAACAGGATTCTATAAAATCCAAAACTGCTGTCATCTGGTTAACTAGGGCCTTACTATTTTTCTAAAAATCCACCGATTTTTCTGAAGATCCATTTGGCATAGTTTTAAGATTTGGAGGGATTCACAATTAGAAACTGGAAATTGCTTGAAAGTAGTTCAGTAATTGATGGAAAGAATGGATTTGCAATTCAGCCGGCTTTATCTGATTCTGAATAAAAAGAAATGTTCCTTCACCAGCATTGTGAAAAATTTATCTTCTCCATTGCACTGCTAGAGAAAACAGCTTATGCAATAAAGTCAGTTCATTATACTCCAGAATGATTAAAGTCGAGTAAGTATCTCTCTAGAAAATAGGAACAAATCTAGTTCTTTAGGAGGATAAGCATCCAGATCTACAAAGATATCTCTACTTTGATTAATATCTATTAATTATCTTTTTAACACACTTGTACTACAGACAATTATTTTTATGCTGAGTATCTATGTTGCCAATCCACCGATGCTCTCAAGTTCCTTTACTTTCCTACCTCAAAGATTTTATTTGATTTCCCATGTGACATTACACTATTGCCATGATCTTATGGAAAAGTCCTTCAATAATCATTCTGTCCTTATGTTGCCTTTTTTATCTTGCCATTTCATCACTACTATATCTTATAAAATTTTGCCTTGCAAATGTCTTTGTATGCATGTTATCATATCTATTAAAGTTCCCTTCTAAGGCATGTTACTCATCCAGCATTCCTAATGCATCTACGTCTTATCTTGTGATGTAAGATTAATGACAGATTGTGTTGTACATGAATTATAAAGACTGTGAATATATGCAGCACACAAAAAGCCAGGCTGAATCACATGAAACTACACATAATCTGTTCTAAACAATATCCTGGATTTTTTTCACTGCAAAACTGAAAGCAAACGTGCTAGAAGCAAGTGTTGTAAGTAAAAGGACTGGGAGCAGAAACATTTATTTGTGAATTGTTTATTTAGTAACCGGCTTGTTGTCTACTTCTCTTTCTGTGTGCATGATCTGTAATCTTTCCTATCCTTTTATTTTTCCTGTCTTCTGCGCATCTTATATTTACTGTTCACGGTGTGTACAGTCTATGCAGTACATACTACAATTGTACCCTAAATGCCACATATTTAGACAGCAGTCATAGAATTATAGAATCATAGAGTCTCTAAGGTTGGAAAAGACCTGTAGGATCATCAAGTCCAACTGTCAACCCAACACCACCATGTCTACTAAACCATGTCCCGAAGTGCCATATCTACATGCTTTTTGAATACCTCAGGGACGGTGACTCCACCACCTCTCTGGGGAGTCCATTCCAATGCCTGACCACCCTTTTGGTGAAGAAATTTTTCCTAATATCCCATTTAAACCTCCCCTAGACCAACTTGAGGCTGTTCCCTCTTGCCTATCACTTGTTACTTGGGAGAAGAGACCAACATCCTCCTGCCTAAAACCTCCTTTCACGTAGTTGTAGAGAGCGATAAGGTATCCCCTGAGCCTCCTCTTCTCCAGACTAAATAATCCCAGTTCCCTCAGCCGCTCCTCACAGGACTTGTGCTTCAGACCCTTCATCAGTTTTGTGGCCCTAATGCATGAAGACCACCTGATCCACTGTATGTAGTATGTAATATGCCCCTTATTCATCAGTTACAAATTGTAAATAAATAGCTGAACTTCTAACCATGCTCTCCAGTTCCTATTCTCCTGATTGTACTGTGGCTATATTTAGTTTCTTCAAAGTACTTTTCCTGCTACCTGTCTGTGGTTCTAACACTGTCTAGGAATTCATTAATAAAAAGATTTAGAGGTCTCAGAGCTTCCTGACCTTTCAGCTAATTCATTAACTAGCTGCTCTTTGATAGTTCCAAATACAATTTTCAGAAAATTTCGGTGACATTTTAAATCACAATGCCAAAATATGCTTTTAATTGCTAATGTAAACAGAGCTGATAAACTAAAGATTTCCTGAAGTTTACCCAGGGAGGCAAAGAGCCAGCAATCCCTATGTTGCCCCAAGGGTCACTTTAGGACTTTTGAACAGGTTGCTAATTAGGCCATCAAGAGTGCAAGGATTCACTTGAAATACTTCAAGGGTAAAGACATTCTGGATGATAGACACATTTTTGGCTACCTCAGGAAATAAAAATGTTAACCATCTACACTGATTTTAAATTGTATTTGACAGGATCTGAAAAAAAAATCTGACCCTTGTCATATTGGATTTAACTGCTAGTCAGGCAAGTGCTTATGAACGGGAAGACTGACATTCTACACTAATATTCATGTGTTTAAGGCTACTCAGCATGTGAATATGTGCAGGGCTTGTACTAGACACTGAGAATACAAAAGCTTTTGAAAAAACGTTTGAAACACTGCAAGCTTTTCTGTTTTTTCACTTGTCATTTGGCCTAAAAAAAAGCATACTTAGCTCTCCTTTCAGACAGTGCTTGAGTTTAAGAATATAGTTGCTTACAAGTATCAAACAAAAGGTGAACAATAGTTCATTTCTTGCTTTAGTCACTTCAACTTTCCTGAGTATGTCAGACAATGAGCTTTACCCTATTCAAATGTTGCTCACAATATATGTATTTTTACATTCTTGAACAACTTCAAAGGAAACACTATCTACAAAGAGAAGAAACCTCTCTTTTTTGTGTGTTAAACTTAAAAAGATTATGTGCTTTTTTTCTTTCTCCCTCTTCCTAGATTATATATATATAATATATATATATATATATATATATGATTACTACCATGTTCCCACAAGGAACAGTACCACCTGAAATGCCTCCATTTTCTCTTTTTATCCCTGCTTATATCTCTCTGATTTTATTTTAATTTTATCAAACATTTCCAGATTATAAACAATGCTTATATATAAAATGTCTATAATTTTTAAGCCACAGTTTGGATTCTCTGACTCTCCACTTACCTGTTGTCAAATACTGGAAACAGTAAAAACAGTACCGTATTGAATAAGTACTAAAATCCACATAAAATGTATACTAACGACTAGGTATAGATGTTGTTCTGCAATCCAACCCAAAAGGACTACCCATTATGCTACATAACGTATCAGAACTTCACTTTGCTGCCAGCAGATTGGGGTTGATATCCCGAAAAGGAACAAAAGAAAATCAAATTCTGGCATCTACTTTTTAGGTGATGCTTTATAGAAAAGAAAGATCCCCTTCAGGTCATGATTTGCCGGTATGATTGGCACTTTCCAATATTTAATACAAATGATATAGAGGGAATAGATTTTGGGATTGTGATTTCTGAACAGGGATAAACATGTCTCTACATCTCAAAATTGGACATGTAGGTCTGAGAGTGAGGCAGGGTTTGAGACATAGTGACTTTTTCATGAATGTGATTCATTTAATCTAATACAGATAATTAATTAGGCCTTTAACAGGCCTTCATATGTTGCAGTCTTAAGAGAGTTGCTTCTAGGAGCAGCTGTCCCAAGTTAACAGCTCACTGTTTTGGGACCTCACCTCCTCTCAGCACCTCAAATTCGGAATCCTAGCAACTTTCTTTTGCTGAAGACTTCAGTTCCATTCTAAATAAAAAGAAAACTGCTCACATTTTTCCTGGTTTATTTTCCTCCGGTCATGTAAGTTTACCTGGCTCACTTGAGGGGTCTAGCGAAATGAATGGGTGCAGCTAAAAGCAGAGGAGAGAAACTGATGGAATAAGAGGGTATGACCTCCTCATTTTGATAACAGCAAGTTATAGGATTTGTTTGCCATAAATAGGATTTAAGTCTGCACACCCAACAGCTGCATTTCCTCTGCAGATTTTGCAGAGGAAGAACTTAACACCTTTTATCACTCTGGGGGCTAAACATTGTTGTTTGAGAGGGAGTAATTGCAAGGAAAAAACATCTACTTTCTCTCTTTGTTCTTCACTCTTCCTTTAACAAACACACTAAAAATATATACTAGAAACTTAGGAGAAAGACAGATTGCAGTGTTATTGTCTTTATTGTAGCTACTTATAACTTTTGATTCTGCTTCAAATACGTTTTAGCATCAAATGAAATACCAGTGATGCAAAAGTTTAATAACCCAGTGATATATTAGCAAAGTCTTGTTTTATAGCATGTCCGCTTGAAAAATATGCAGCTTCAAGGTGCCAGACATGCACAGCCCTTTTGTTGGAGCTCAAAGGGCTACTCTTTCATCTGTACAAGAGCATGAAGCTATGAAACTGCCTCTCATCATGGCCTTGTAGGCTACTGCCATCTGGAACACAATGTGAAGATAGGCATACAATGGTTTTCAGTCATCACTGGTACAGTCACATACTATTTTAGTCTAGCTAACAGAGGCAGCAAATGTTTAAAATGAAGATACACAGTAGGAGACTAGTAGAATTATGAGTGGTAGCTCCTGAGATGGAATCTATACTTTTATATGATCACTGTCAGGTTTTTAACAAATTGTAGTTTATTTAAAGATTTTGTGGGGCTTCCAGTCACAAAATACACCAGTTGTAATTGTGCTGTAGACACAGGCTTAGCTGAAAGTGAACTGCACTAGTTGAAATTGTCTTTATCCCTATAAAACTAGGGAATAAGAGATTCATCATGGAAATTATCTACACCATTCATTTAGAAAGATATAAAAGAAAAAGCAATGTCCTCTAAAATCAAAATTCAATCATTCTTCATTTCAAAGGTTCTACTGAACTTAGTTTATGAACATACTAGTAACGTAAAATAAAGTCTGCTATTTGAATTAGCTGGCCTATTGGTGGATAATATGAATTTATTTTTAACTGTTCACACACACACACAAAATTTTCTTTTTTATTTTTTATTTTCTATCATGTTGCATATAGTATAGTGTCTAAAAAACTCAAGTAGAACAGAATCCTCTTGTTATGAGTTACAAGAACAAAAAAGATATGTTCCTTTTCCTAAGTTAATATACTACATTTAATCTATTTGCCGGAGATATAGTTCTGACTTTATAGACTAGATTTAAATTTAGAAATCAAATTAAGGTTAGGCTGTAGATCACAATTTTAACTTAATTATCAATGAGATAAAACCTTTTTTTATTTTTTTTTAAACTTATATTTTTGAGACTGCTATCCAAAATCACAGAATCACAGAATGGTTGAAGCTGAAAGGGACCTCTGGCCATCATCTAGTCAAACTCCTCTGCTTAAGCAGGGTGACCTAGAGCTGGTTGCCCAGGAGTGTGTCCAGATGACTTTTTGATATCCTCAAGGTTAGAGATTCCACCACCTCTCTGGGCAACTCGTGTCGGTACTTAGTCACCCTCACAGTGAAAAACTGTTTCCTGGTGTTCAGATACCACCTCCTGTGTTTCAGTTCGTGCCCATTGCCTCTGGTCCCGTCACTGGACACCACTGAAAAGAGCCTAGATCTTCTTTGCATTCTCACTTCAGGGATTTATACACATGGATAAGATCCCCCTGAGCCTTCTATTTGTCCCTCTTTGTTGGACTCTCTCAGGTATGTCCACATCTCTCTTGTAGTAGGGAGTCTAGAACTGGAAATAGTACTCCAGGTGTGGTCTCATCTGTGCTGAGTAGAAGTGAAGGATCACATCCCTCAACCTGCCAGCACTTTGCTGCAAGAGCACATTGCAGGCTCATGTTCAAGTGAAAATCCAACTTAGTAAAATACTTGGTTAATTTCCTGTATGCACACGATGAAAAGAAATTATTGAAACGTTTTTAAAGGATGAGATTTATCACAGAAGATTTACTATAAACTTTTTTAACAGAAGTATATGTATGAGTAAGGTGTCCTAGTAAACAGGTGAGAGAACTGACATAGATTTTATGTTTTAAAAAATGTTTATCTGCTTCTATCTTTATCTCACTTTCATCTTCCAGTTTTCTCTTAATTCCTTTGCTCCCTTTGTTGAATTGATGAATGTTTTGGGCTTTCTTTTTCTTTGTAGTGCTTTGTTTCTATGACTTTGCTAATAGTTAATGTTTGATTTCTGAAAAAAGGTAATTGAATACCTAAAAAACCAAGAAGCAATTATAGTTTTCACTGGAACACTTATTGCCAGCACTTGACAACTGCTGACAGGTTGAGAGAAAAGACTATTTATTTGGAATATATTATAGAAAAAACAGTTCTTTTCCTCCATTTAACCTCATTAGTCCTAGTTATATGTCACTTATTATGGATGGAATGTTATTAAGGCCTTCAAAAATGGGATTTAAGTGAAATTCAAAAAATTAGATCCAAAACTGTGGTTGTTAAAATACACACTCAGCTGTCATCTAACTCTCTCTGTTCACTGCATTTTTAAACTGCAGACTTGCAGGGAGTTCAGAGTTGTGCGTCTGAACTCATGCAGAACTTCACCCCTTGCCAGGCTAAGCAGTGCTGTGCCTTGGTCCGAGCATAGGCAACCCTCTTCATTCTTTTCACCTGCTTGTAGGCATTTTTGGGCAATAAACAGAAAGCTATAACAGAAAAAATAATTAGCTTCTTTTAAAGCTGCTGGTGGCAATGTAACAGCAATACTTTCTTACCTTCAATTCTACTTCCCACCTAAGGTGATTCAATCCCATTTCCCCCATGGAAATGCTGTAAGTATATTCATGGCAGCTATCTGGGAAAGGAAAGAGACTGCAAGAAATCTCTTAAAACTACATTATTTTTCAACAGGGATTAGAAGGACCTGAACCAGTAGTGCACAGGAACTTAATGGGGGCATTGGGATGTTGACCTTGTATTTCTCCCTACCTGAACTGGATATGGCACTAGGGAGCTCTTCAAAGAAGTAAGAGAAGTGTTCAAAGGAGGTGAAAAAACCAGAGTCTTTCTCAAGCCAAGTGCCCTGATCTTACATTGCAAAGATGACAAAAGTGCCAGCATCTTTACTCCAAGTAGCAGGATATTATTACGAGCTACTCAGTCTCCCCCAAAGGAATAAGGGAGAGAATCAGAAGAGGAAAAAATGAGAAAATTTGTGAGTTGAGATAAAGACAGTTTAATGAATAAAGCAAAAGCCACGTGCACAAGCAAAGCAAACCAAGGAATTAATTCACCACTTCCCATCAACAGGCAGGTGTTCAGCCACCTCCAGGAACAGGGCTCCATCATGTGTAGTGGTTTCTTAGGAAAACAAATGCCACCACTGAGAATGTCCCACCCTTCCTCCTTCTTCTCTTCAGCTTTATATGTTGAGCATGATGCCATATGGTATGGAATATCCCTTTGGTCAGTTGGGGTCAGCTGTCCTGTCTGTTGGCTCTGAGTAAGCACCGCTCAGCAGTAACATAAACATCCCTGTGTTATCAAAACTGTTTTCAGCACAAATCCAAAACAGCCCCATACAAGCTACTATGGAAAAAAAAAAAAAACTTAGTTGAAACTAGGACAAGCATCTAATAAGACAATGATTTTGTTTCATTCATACTAAAAGAATTCAGTCTAGAAACATATTGTCTATTGGCAGAGCTGACTTTTTCTTTCTCTCTCTCATCTCTTTCTTTCTCTTTGTCTGTGTGTGTGTGCATGAAGTAATGGGGTATCTGAAAGCATTCCCTTTCCTGCAACAAATGACAAAGAAGATTAAAAGCAATTCCAAAGTGAAAATGCTAACATATACAGTTTATCCATATCAGATAGTTTAGTATCAGCCTCTCTAACTTGTCTTATGCAAAACTCATCTCTCAAGATATTCTAACTCTGGTCTCTCACCTGTGGTGCTCTTTCTCCATTTCAACCCCTTATACTTCTCCTCACTTCATCCTGTCTTTCTCAGGTATTTTCCAAATTGTCAGAAATCACATACAGGGGAAGCAGAAATGCATTATGCTTGCCAATATTTTTTTCTTTTATTTTAAATCAAATCTTTTCCACTCCAAGCTTTCATACTAAAGCAACAGAGATGTCTCTATAATTCTGTCTTGGAAAATGCTTCTTATGTGTTTTCTGTTTATGCAGAATATATAAAAAACAGTCTGAATTTTGAAAAGTTACTCTTTCTCAAAGTGTATATGCTTGGAAGACTCATAATGTACTTGATTAAGTAGCATAAAATATCTGTAATCTTGGCAACTCACAGATTCTCTGAGAGTTCATTTTGTGCCAGGTTCAAAGTATATGAATTTGTATGGGTTACAACAAAAGGAAGGTGATTACTCTCCAGGTAAAGTCATATTTAAAAAAATATATATAAAAGGACTTTGGGGTCACTTGTTCGAGAGTTGGTCTCACACTTTCACATACAAGCTCAGTTTGATTACATGGGAGTTACCCCTGTTCCCATTAACCTTAGGTGAATCAGTAAGTAATCCAGTTGACTTCAATGGATCCACTCAAATGAGACATACATATAGGGCTCAGTGGTAACTGTTGAAAATGTTTTACAGTTATTGTCAATTTGCTGACTTTAGCTGCTCTATTGAGAGCAACGATTACTGTGATGTACCAGCATGCTGACAAAATCTTCTCCTTATTTTTGTTCTCAGTTATTTGACAGGAAAGAGGGATGGAAGATTACCTCTCTGTCACGTGACAGGAGGTGTAGTCAGTCGACTACAGCATTTCCTCCTGTAATTACCTACAGGGATGTTATTTTCACTATATTCTTTAAAGAGTTTCCAGTGGTGTGGTAGACATGAGAGTGGAAAACATGAAATCACTGTGATAATACGAATTTCAGTCACAGCCTCTCTTTTTCCTTTGTCCCAAATACATGCTGTTAGAAAGGTTAAGAGTTTTGACTGATTTTTCATTCATTTAATATTTTTCCCATGCAGCCCAAAGCATTCATTTCAACAATGTGTTTCAAATCAACTGTGAAATAAATGATAACTATACTTTATTTAAATACCTTTTTGCTGTCATAAATGGGATCATTATTTGAAATCATTACCTCTAGAGGGGCATAATTCTCTGAATATTAAATATGCGGATTATCCTTCTTATGTACATTCTGTAAGAGATTGCCTTTCAGGGAGGCATTAAAGAAGCAATAAGGCCACAAGAAACATTTAGCAACCTTGTTGAAATGAGGTTCTGGTTCTCTCTTCCAATATCTGTGTTGATTCGGGGAAGTGAGCAGTTGTGTACTCCCCAGCAAGATCTGACCTCTCAGACTTTTAATTTCTGTGATAGAGATAGAATCAACATTGTCTAGAGTCTCTGCAAATCACCTACCCAACCATTCCCGTTACAGTTCCTGTCTTTTCATAGGACAGCCCAGGCTAGAAAGAACCTCAAAAGATCATCTGGTCCAGCCTTTCATGAGAAAGAGAGCTTAGATGAGATTATTTAGCACCCTGTTTGATCGCATCTTGAAAACCAGCAGTGATGTGAATTCTACCACATCCCTGGGGAGATAGTTCCAGTGAAAGATAGTTCTTACTGTAACAGATTTCTTTGTTATGTAGAGATGACATCTCTCACAGTGCAACTTGTACCTGTTGCCCTTCGTCTTCTCTATGTGGCTCCTTGTGAAGAGAGAGCCTCTGTCATCTTGGTGGTGGGTGGCTTAAAGGGTGGCTAACGCTTTAAGTACAGGAATACTGTGACGAGCGCGCCCCCCCCCCCGAGTATTCTCCAGGCAAAGAAGACCTAACTCTTTTATTCTTTCTTCGAAGAGCAAGGTCTCCAGCCCTTTGATCATGTTCATACTGTTCTTGCTAGTCCACTCTTCCAGCTGTCTCTGTAAGGTGGATCTCTCTTCTGACCTCACCATCAGTTTGGTGTCATCAGTAAACTTGGTAAGGGAGCTTTCAGTCCCATCATTCAGATCACTTATGAAGATGTTGAACAGCATGGGGCCCAGTATCGACCCCTGGGGGATCCCACTTGTCCACCTGTGACAGGTTGCCAGCCTGACTAAAAGCAGTTTATTACCACTCTGTGTGTGAGGCCTCTGAGTGTGGTCTATTAGCCAATTTCCTACCCATCTCACTGGTTCTTTTCTTATATTAACTCAATTCTTTTTTCTCTGCAAATCAACAGATCAAAGATTCAGTCTTATTTTCCAGTCTTATCTTCCAACAAGGATGGTTTTCCAAGACAGGACTGGAATTAAGCCAGCATGAAAGGTTGCTGTGTACATGTGTCTTTTACCTACCATGCCAGCTGGAGAGTCAGTGCTGAGAGTAATACCAACAGCAGTGTACCCATGTGTTTGAAGAAGTTATTTTCACCCCCAAACCCTCCTATTTCCTGTCTTCTATTTTTCTAACTCTACATACTTTAAAAAAAAAAAAAGAGAGAACCCAGAGATGGTGAGGATTGTAAGGGCGCATAGGAGAGCTCAGATTTTTGAAGTTGCCTAAGAACCAAGGAAATCCCTTTTACAGAACAGCCATGATAGAAAGTTGTTAGTTTGATTTGTTTGTTTTAAAATGATCTAAATTTTAAGCAAGCATATTTTCCATTAAAAGACAATTTACATGAAATCTTTGCTATGTTGTCTATTTTGCTGTTGTAGATTTCCTTTATCTGTATTTTGCTTCTATTAATTTATAGATATATTAAGGAAAAATCTTCAGAAATAAAGAAAAACATTATAGAAATCCATAAGTTTCTACTGAACAATACTTATTGTGACTTGGAGTCCTAGAGTATATTATGTAATATGTCTTAACGATATATATACAATGGCATATAGTGTAATATATCAAGCCGTTTTATACCATTTTCCATAGTTTATTACCAGTGAATGCCAGGCAGAGTTAGACGTTATATGTCACTTTCAATATTATTATTCTAATATAATACTGTGACAATATTATTCTTAGATGTAGTTGAAAACTTTCTGAACTGGGGTAAAGTAACAATCATGTGGATTATATATAATTAATGGCTTCTAAACTAATAGTCTTTGTTACATGCTAATGGTTTTAACATTTATATTTGGCTTATATTTTTCAGCACACAAGTTACAGATCAGTATAACAATAAACCTCTTCAATTCTGTGCCTTTTCACTGATTCGGATTATTGTGCTAACAGTAGCACAACAGTGGAATAAAACAGCAGAACTGAAAAACTCAAACTTTGGTTTAAGTTTATGTCAAAGTCAAAGCAAAATGAAAATTCTTTGCATGCTGCCCCTGTTCTGATAAACCCTCAGAGGAGAGTGAGGCTGTAACTCATAAAGGAGAAATAGAACTGACCAACACGATAAATTCAAAAAGCTCAGGTCTGTACATCTGTGGCGTTGCTGCAACCATGTATAAATATTGCTTATCATTGAGGAGACTATGTAGGAAAATTATTGTTGGTCCAAACCATCCTGTGTTATTTCTGTGAGAAAAGAAAGATGATGTGCATCCCCTGGCTCCTGCTCAAATCTTTCATTTGTTCTCAACTTTTTCCACTAAGGAAATAATTTTGACATATGGAACTAGTACTTTTTGAGGTAACCATCTTGTTTCACTTCTGAGAACAACCTTTCTTTCTATGTGATATGGCCCTTTGAAAGCTTTATGATAAAAGTGAATGTGACCTACTCTATAAAATGTGATAGGTTGTATGTGCTACATACAACAGAGCAATTTTCTGTGGGCAACTCCCCCCACAACCAAAAATAAATGCCCTGCTAGAATAAAGACAAAAGCTTCTGTGGTGGCTGGACATATAAAAAAGAACATCTGTGAGTTCCAGGTGTAGAAACTCCCTGCGCAAGAATTTAGGAAAGGAAAAGGGTTTGTTTGCTCTGCACACTGGTCAACGCCATGTACTGCTGTCCCTTCTAGCAAATTTCTGATCAGTGTACTATGCTATAGCACTGCAGCTCTTGGAATTCTAGGAAGAGGCACTCCAGGAGATATCTCAAATCACAAGTGTCTGGTATTACTGTTGCTGTTACTAGTACTACCACCACTACTACTACCACCACCACTACCAGAACCACTACCATGTTGCCATTTATCTGGCTGCTACATTTTCTTTTCCCTAAGGGTGAAACAAAGCTTGATTTTATAGGATTGCCTTGTTTGAAAATGTGTCCTCTCAGACCTCTGCAATGAAATTTATCTCTGTACATGTCTCTCCTCCTTCAAAGAGGGATTGTGTGGCATTTTAATCCTGTTGGTGAGAATCATAATGGCTGTTTTCTGAAGATCTGGACTTTATATTTCTATGTCTCTGTTCTTTAAAGGGATTGATCATATGTTCCTGCTTCACAAGCATTCTGTGAGGAAAAAAACAAACAACACAAAAACAAACATTGGTCTTGCGACAACAGGGCTCTATGTATCTAGCAAAAATGAGTAAAAGAAAAAATAAATCTGAGAAATATAACGAAGTGTACTTTTGGTTTTAGTAATTCATCTGGCCCTTAATAGGATTTATGTTTTGCTTAGAACATAGATTTGAAAAAATAGCAAAGCTTTTTGCAGAGAAACGCCATCATCACAGCTGTAAATTTCTACAGCGTATAACAAAGACAAAAGCAGCCAAATAAATAAACAGTGACTACTGTTTTAGATCCAAATGGAACATGGTATTCCTCAACACTAAAATGGAAGTGTAAGTGCCATTCCCACAGCATGGGAGGACTGTGTTTGTTTGTTTCCACTTAGTATTTCCCTAAGGACACTTTGCTCCACCAGTATAATTAGGATGACATTTGGAGCTGCTGTATGTCAATGAAAGAGTAAGAGACACTGTGCAGCTTGACAAGAGATTACGATGTCAAGTCAATTGCTGCTGCAGTATCAATATTTATTCCCTCGCTCCTTATGTCTTGTTTTATTTTCATTCCTCTTTTTCTATTACGTATAGAAAAATATCTAAAAAATATCTAGTTGCAACATTATTTTTCATTCGCTCTATATGTCCTTGCTTTTTCCCTGTTAATTTTGATCTAAATCCTTTCCCTTTTCAGGTGAATTGTATTTAACCCTTTCACTCATTCAATTACTTTCATAGAATGAATTCTCAATTGATCTAGTACAACATTTCTAATGAGTTCTGTATCAGAATTCATCAGAGTGACCTCAGAAATATAATGGTATTTTTTTGAGTCTTATTTGTTGCACTAATGGATACATACAATGGATATGTACGGTGAATATAATAGACATATACAATGGGTAGGTATTCACCATTAGTGAAACAATTTAAACTAAAAAACTATAGTTCTCTTTAACACTGAGAGTTCTCTTTGATTCTGATATAGAACTCATTAGAGATGTTGTACTAGATCAATTAAGTTACAGGGCTTGTCTTTAAAAATGCAATACTTGCCAGGACCACATAGTATTACCTGAGATTCTTGAAGGTTTATTTTTGTGAAGTGTGAAAGCGCTGTGGTTATCAGCTCATGCAATTTTTCTTTTTGTAGTGTAGCAGAAAAAATTATCCTGGAGTCAGATCATCAGGTATGTCCTGATAAATGTTTCAGCATTGTTTCTGTGGGATAATGTGATGCAACAAAGCACAGCAACACAGACGCTGAAGTTCAGAGGCAGCAGTGAAGAAATTACATTTAATTGATATTATTCTGATTAATTTTCTTTTATATTTGCCTGATTTTATTGTAGAAAATATAAGTATGATTATGTTCAGTACTACTTTTTTTTCTAAGAGAATGTTTTAGTTCCTGAGAGCTATAGATCTGTCTCTTTATAAGCAGATCTATCTCATACTGAAGCACAATATCATTGATAGGATTATTTTTTAAATGAATCAGAAAATCTGCCTGCCAATTTAAGGGTCTGTTAAGCTTTAGTGCATTAGCTCTTCTTTGAGAATTGTGTTTATTTCTCTATAACACCACCAAGAATTTTTTTGATGTATGATTTGGTTAACTTTTTATCACATCACTAGATGGCAGTGTCCCTTCCAGTCTTTGCTTGTGTTTCTACACATCTCCAAGACATTTAATTTTGAATCATAATTGTTCAACTTCTATTAACCATGGAGCATGCATAATATTAATATAAAATTCATTTATCTTCACTAGTAAGTATAAGGTAAACATCAAAGGAAATAAGGATATTTTGCTCTATTTAATATAAGGTTTACAGGTATTTATTGTTGTCCTCTTTTTAAGTGATCTTTATGCTTATTGCACTATATCAGTATGATGAGGTCAACTTATGAAATGGTTTAATTTTCCTGGAATGAACTCTTCAAATTTCAGGTTCGTCTCTTTGGGTTGGTTTGGTTTGGTTTGGTTTTTTTTGGGGAGGTGGGGTAGAGTGGGGTTGTTGGGTTTTGTGGTTTATTTTTTCCTCTCACTTTTACTGTCACTTATTAACTGTTTGCACAGGACTCCAGACAATTATTGAAAACTGTAACTTTTTAAAAATAGCTTTTTTTATGCTGAGGGGTTTGGGGGAAATAAGATAGTGGAACCCTTAGAGTGACAGCCTTACACTATACTGTGGTATACCCCAAAGCAACTGCTTCCAGTAGAATATCTCAGACAAGCATTTATAAATTCAGTCTAGTGAGTTTGGGATTCCATTACACTCATTAGAAAGAGACACCTTCTTCCAGAAGACAACTGGAATAGTTATGGATGGGCTTGAAAGCAGTTCAACTTGGGCCTTTAAGATTTGGGCAGCCAGAATATGCTGGCTGCCTCCAACGCCTCTGGCAAGACAGGCATTTCTACAGGTTTATTTTGTGCTGGGACAGCAATTCACTCATTCATGATAGCCTTGGGGCAATCCAGCTCACCCATTTTAGATAGCTTGCTTATGATTTATTGTGTAAACTTGTGAAGACACCTGTCTTTCTCTATTAACAACTATATTAAATGCACCATCAAATCTTTTAGATATCTAAAACTTAGTCAGGAAGAAAATTATTCTAAATTAGACTCCTTTCCATTGATTAAAATTGATTACAAAGGAAGTTTAGGTGAGGCTTGAGCTAAGCCTTATGAGTACTTCCCCTAAATCACTCTAGGGGTTCAAATTAGTCTATAAGTATAAGGTAGCAAATGTCTATCTGTTTATTTACCAAAGAAGAACATCTGACATTCATGATTTGTTCATGTTCCACCAGTAAAGAGACATATCAAAAGCATTTCTGAGTTCGTGCTCTTCTTACTTCAAACACGGGTGATTCTCTTTTTTTTCTGTCAACTAGAATGTCAGTACTCTAGACTGTAAAGTTTTGTATTCTGCCATAATTATGGTGTCATCACAGCTGGGTGGAGCAGCTCTGAAACCATAAACTCTTTAGTAATTCTAATCTATTGCAGAAGTCTGTAAACTTTCAGATACTTCTCTATTAAAGCCTTTCCCCATGGCTGTGTCATGGTTACATCCAAAGGATTTTTTGGCTGTTTCATCTATTTTCTTGTCATGTCCATAACATTGTGTTGACTTGAGAGCTGATAAACAGATGCAACATGCAAGCAGTTTGGAAAGGGGTTAAGGGTCGGCCTCTTCTCACAAATAACTAGTGACAGGACAAGGGGGAATGGCTGCAAGTTGCGCCAGGGGAGGTTCAGGTTGGAGATGAGGAGAAATTTCTTCTTAACAAGGGTGGTCGGGCATTGGAACGGGTTGCCCAGGGAGGGGGTGGAGTCACCATCCCTGGGTGTGTTTAAAGAAAGGTTAGACGCAGTACTGAAGGACATGGTTTAGTGGGTAATAGGTGGTAGGGGGATGGTTGGACTAGATGATCCTTGAGATCTCTTCCAACCTTAATGATTCTATGATTCTATGAAGTAGGAAGTGTGGAGCATTTAATATTACTGAAAACCTGGCAAGGTGGCTTGATTTGTACCACCAAGGAAGAGATAATGAAAGCTTTGAAGCAAATAAAGACTACTTTGAATACTGATTTTTTAATTTTTTTTTTTTTTGAGGGGTGGGGGTGATTTTTTTTTTATGATGTGAAACTATCATGGTCCAAAATCTCGTCATGCTACTCAGCCTCTGGACAGAACATAGAAAGATATTTTCTGTCTTTCTTTTCATGGCTTTCCCATATATAGCTCTGTACTCTGTACTGGTCTTTCTAGCAAAGGGTTTGTGTTGAGATAAATCTATGTTTAAGACATACAGGAGTCTATGATACCTGAGCTACAAGCGTTTCTTCCACATATACTTTTACTAATTCTCAGAAAGAACAAAAGCCTCTTCTGATGCTTTCTGCTGTAACTTTTTTTTAATTACTCCATTAGAGCAAGCATCACAATATGGCAGCTTTGAACCACAAAGATGGAGACAAAATTATAAAGCATTTGATCATGAATGTTCACAGAACAGACCATATTTTCACATAAAATTATGTAGACCTTATGTTGCATTTATCCCTTCACTTACTGAAGAGATGACTGTACTTCTGCATGTTAAACCACCAATGAATTCAGCATATTTAAGTGCCAGACTCATTTGCCATGTCAGGTGATCAGTTTTCCGAAGCAGAGAATGATAAATCTTTTGATAAAGTCAGTTTTGCAAGTAATTGAAAAGAACTTCACTCATAAGCACATGCTTGTTGATCCAATGTCACAACACTTCTACTCTGTGCAATAACTACAAATTGCTTAGCCTGTGGTAATGGAACTAAGCATTGTGTTATAAGAAAAGTTCAAGTTTAGAGACAAGTTATTTTCTCACACAGTTGTTGAATAAGCATTGCAGTTAAAAAAACCCAAAACCCAAATGGACTAAAGGCCATATCCTTCTCATTCACTGGCATAAAACAGGAGTAATTGTTATTAGAAATAAATACTCCAGGAAAAGAATACATTTTTCTGATCTTAGCTGTGTGAAAGCAATAACCTTAGCTTTGAGGGGGAAGAATGACAAAGTGGGTCTTGTGCTGATTTTTGCAGAATCTCTTACTGTTTCACTGCTCAGTGTGTTTGGAGAAAGCGACAGGATACTTCTCATGCATTCTGGTTTGTCTCTACCCTCCAGAACATGCATTCTACCACTTTAGAAAAGAATCTTAAACATATGAAAGAATCATAGAGTATTTAGTTAGTTTCTTAAGCCCAAAGTTAAATTGCTTCTTTTCTTCTTGTAAATGTAACCAATACAACAATTTTGTTCTGAAACCACAGGTAATATGATCCAGGATCACAGCATCCTCCATTTTAACTTAGGCAGAATATTCCCAGGCATATTTTCAAGTTTCCTGTCAAGCACTTTAAACACTGGAATTTTCGTCATGGCTTAAAAAAACCCAATAGATATTTTGAAAAATAGTGGGAATTAATTAGGGAACATCACTGTGCTGGCAAATAAAGTAGGACCAGAGAAATGTCAAATAATTTGATCAGAATCTGAAACACAATTTGCTCTTCTTTTTCATCACTTGTCTTCTTCCATATATTTTTCATCTAAAGTTCCAGAACCGAGAAAATAATAAAATATACGGAAATTTATAAAGTCTTTTCTAAACTCTAATAAATCATAGAATCATAGAATGGTTTGTATTGGAAGGGACCTCAAAGATCATCTGGTTCCAACCCTTCTGCCATGGGCAGGGACACTCTACACTAGACCGGGTTGCCCAAAGCCTCATCCAGCCTGGCCTTGAACACTTCCAGAGATGGGCCCCCCACAGCCTCTCCGGGCAACCTCTTCCAGTGAATTACCAATTCTAAACATGGGAACTAGCTTGTGAGGACAGTCTTTATTTATCTAAGTCTTCTTACAGCTCTGGTGAGCCACTACTGTAATAATGTGTGGCAGTATTAACCATTAACTTTCTACAATCTGTTCAGCCACAATTGGATGATTAGATTCTAGTTCCTCAACTTTGTATTCAATAATTCAATCAAGAATATGAACCATTTCTCTCATAAAATGGAAGACTCATCCCAGAAGCTAATTTAGTTCATCAGAGTATTTTTTGATTGTTAACATGTACGAGGAATCTAGCATTCCACAGATTCAGGCCATGTCTCAAACAAATAGAAAAAGAATAACAATCTTCAACAAAGTTAGTATATACAAGCCATCCTGATGTAAAGTCTAATAAAAATTACTTTTTTGGTCATTCACATTCAGCAAAGCTGGACTGATGTCTGAGACAAAGTGGAAGAGGACATACAAGAGTGATCATCAAATTGTATTGCCTGATAGCATTGATACTAGAATATATATGAGCTGTCCATTAGTATATTTAGGCTGGAAATTAGATGAAAGATTCTAATTACCAGTGAAATGGGGTTATGAAAGAGTATGCCAATAGGAGAGCTGCTGACGAAAAGAGGATTGGTTCAATATGGGACCCATAAGGAGTTATTATGATATGACCCCCTTCCGTACAAGGTAGACAACCCAAAGCAGGACAGGTAATTGGTCAAAAAGTAGGATTGATTAACAAAAGGAAAAGAAACAAGTTACGGTTTAAGCAACATAGTGGGTTTTGTTCACAAGTCCTTTCCAATGGCTTATTTAAGAAAGTAGTAGCTTTTTGTCATTGGTATTGTGCAAGGATTGGGTAAATGAATAATGGAAGAGGTATGAGTAGCAATTAATAATGTAAAATATGAATTTGGAGAAGAGAATTAAAGAATCATAGAATCATAGAATCATAGAATCACTAAGTTTGGAAAGGACCTCCGAGATCATAAAGTCCAACCGTCAACCTAACACCACTGTCCTGGTTCTGGCCAGGACGGGGTTAATGTTCAGAGCCGGGTCAGGTCAGCTGAGCTGGCTGCTATTCCATACCCTGTGCCATCATGCCCCTATAAAAGGGGCCGGCCGGGGGTGGGGGGCGGCCTGGTGCTGCTCCAGAACGGTGTCGCTGCGGGTCTGATCCGTTGGGTCGGTCCTCGGTAAAGTGCTCCACTTGTCATCGCGTTTGTTTACATCCCGGTGTAACTACTTCGCTCTCCCTTTGTCAGTCCATTAAACGGTCCTTATTTCAACTCAAAGCTGTTTGCCCTTTGTTCTCATTCTTCCCCTTGTTTTGTTGACGGGGGAGTGAGCGAGCGGCTTTGTGGGGCTCGGCTGCTGGATGGGGCTGAACCACAACAAGCACTATGCCTACTAGACCATGTCCTGGAGTGCCACGTCTACATGTTTTTTGAATGTCTCCAGGGATGGTGATTCAGCCACCTCTCTGGGCAGTCTGTTCCAATACCTCACTCCTCTTTCCGTGAAGAAGTTTTTCCTAATATCCACCCTAAACTTCTCCTGACACAACTTGAGGCCATTCCCTCTTGTCCTGTCGCTTGCTACTTGGGAGAAGAGACTGACACCCTCCTCACTACAATTTCCTTCCAGTTAGGTGTAGAGAACGATCAGGTCATCCCTCAGCCTCCTCTTCTCCAGGCTAAACAACCCCAGTTCCCTCAGTCGCTCCTCATAAGATCTGTTTTCCAGTCCCTTCACCAGTTTTGTTGCCCTTCTCTGGACACGCTCCAGCAGCTCCATGTCCTTCTTGTATTGAGGGGCCCAAAACTGGACACAGTACTCGAGGTGCGGCCTCACCAGAGCCAAGTACAGGGGGACTATCACTTCCCTACTCCTGCTGGCCACATCATTCCTGATGCAGGCCAGGATGTCATTGGCCTTCCTGGCCACCTGGGCACACTGCTGGCTCATGTTCAGCCGGCTGTCAACTAGTACCCCCAGGTCCTTCTCTGCCAGGCAGCTTTCCAGCCATTCTGCCCCAGGCCTGTAGCGCTGCCTGGGGTTGTCACAATCAAAGTGCAGGAATCTTTAAGATTGGAAAAGACCTCTAGTATCATCAAGTCCAACCGTCATCCCAACACCACCATGTCTACTAAACCATGTCCCAAAGTGCTACATCTACATGGTTTTTGAATGCCTCCAGGGACTGTGACTACACCATCTCCCTGGGGAGCCTGTTTCAATGCCTGACCACTCTTTCGGTGAAGAAATTTTTCCTAATATCCAATATAAACTTCCTCTGAAGCAATTTGAGGCCTTTTTCTCTTGTCTTACCATTTGTTACTTGGGAGAAGAGATCAACACTCACCGCACTACAACCTCATTTCAGGTAGTTGTAGAGAGTGATAAGGTCTTCCCCCAGCCTCCTTTTCTCCAGGCTAAAGAAGCCCAGTTCCCTCAGCCGCTCCTCATCAGACCTGTGCTCCAGACCCTTCATCAACTTTGTTGCCCTTCTCTGGACATGCTCCAGCACCTCAATTTCTTTCTTGTGATGGGGGGCCCAAAGCTGAACTCAGTACTTGAGATGTGGCCTCACCAGAGCTGAGTACAAGGGAACGATCATTTCCTTGCTCCTGCTGGCTACACTATTCCTGATACAGGCCAGGATGCTGTTGGCCTTCTTGGCCACCTGGGCACACTGCCGGCTTGTGTTCAGCTGACTGAAAGGAAAAAGTGCTTAATATTCTTCATATTTTCTTTATGCTTTCATAAATTTGTTTCCAATTATTGAAGATATAGAAAATATATAGAAATCTAAATAAGCTTCTGGGATGTTGAAATATAATCTTGGACAAATAAGATGCAAATAGTTTTCTGATTTTTTTTTCAAAAAGACAAACTCACATTTAAAAATCTGCATATCTGAGCTACTCAAAGTAAAATCTGAAATACAAGTGTGTGTGGAGGGAAGTCAATAATCTGAAAATAATTCTGTTAACCTTAGGAAATTAAAACCAAAATATCTAAAAATGCGGTAATTTCTGATGTCTCTGTAACATTTAGTCAAAAGGTTTTCGTTGCTGTTGTCACTCGCAGTATCAGATAAGAAAATTAAGCTAGCTTACTGTTCAATTTTCCTGCAGCATTTGTGACAACTTGATTATTTCTTATACTCTTGTTTTCATCCTGAACTGTTGGTGTTGATAAAACCCCATTTTGGTCTAGTAGCTGATGCAAGAGCATAGTTATCAATTACATTTATAACATTATTTGCCTTTGACATTATGGCTGTTACTTGAACTGCCCCTTTTCCCCACAGGGGCTAATTAGCATTTGCTACTTCATTGAAGCTGATAATGAAACCCAATGGCCAGAAGATAACTGCAGGGTCTTTTTTAATAGTCTTGTTTGTCATGACACTTCTTTTCATGTGCTGAATAATTTGCTTACTCAGCTAGTTGCCTTGGAAGATTTAATGCCGTTTTCTCTATGTTGAAAGAAGTATTCCCATCTGCAGTGTAAAATCAGCAAAACATTTTAAAAGGTAAAAATTAATGTTCTTCTATTCATTTAGATCTAGGCGGACTAAAACAGAGAAAAAGAATCCATCAGAGAATGAATATTATGTCCTATTCTGGGATGTCATAGGTTTCCAGTATGCAATACTTACACCCCTACAAAGTTGCTTAATGGTATCCATGGATCATGTGTAACATAACTGCTCCTCTATCAAAGAATTGCCTGACCTTTATAACATTGATTATGGTTGTCAAAATCCTAGTTTGCTGGTAAGTTGTTTCCTGCCTTTCTTTTCTAGTTTCCTTATACTGATTTCACTCCCCTATGTTCATTTCAGGAATTTAATTCCATCTGTTTTACTTAAGAATCTTGTTTGCTTCTAAGTATGAAGTGTGAAGGAACTAGTTGGTCCCTCCTTTCCTCATGGTCAGCAAAGTGCAGTAGACACTTCTAGAAAATCATTTTTGCTAAGTCTAGGCACCAAAATTGTAAATTAATTTAGACCAATTGAGGTGAATTTGAAAGTTTTCTTGCTCATATTTCAAGTGCATCATGAGCTTGTATATTTTTTGGAAGCAACTGTAACTCTCTATTGTCTTGTTTAGTGTACTGTCTTCATTCATCCTCAGTGAATCTATGTTCATATCTTTTGGATTTATGTTTGCTCTTATCTTTCATGAAGTTAGTTTAAGACTTGTAAATTTATTACTATTTTTTAATCAAGGCTTCTGAAAATTAAAATAGTTTTTTAATATCTGCTTCTAGGGAGGAATTTCTTAAATCCCAGGTGCACTAGGTACTTTGTGTTTGCCTTCTTCAAACTTTGGGGATAGCATTATTATTTTTCTTTGTTGTTTTTCAGTACTTAATACTGGGGACTTAGAGACCAAATTTTAGACATATCTGCATACTCAGAAATCTTTTAAAACCTCTTTCCAAACTGACCTCAAAGCTTAGAAATATTTACCTTAATATGAGTGTTGTTTAAAGAAGTTATTCTAGGAAAAAATAAATACCATAATATTCTTGGGATTTGTTTGTGTCCTCTGAAGTATCTGAACAGAATTTTAACTAATAAATTTTACAGGCGTAAGGTACCTCTGGGTTCATTAGGTCCCTAGATAAACAATGGAGACTCCTTTCTGACATTTTATGTACAGAATATTGACATCTCATAGTCTATAGGCAAGTAAGAAATTGTGACCTGAGCTTTTTTAAATACTTGTTTTAACCTAGCCCCTTATCATTCCTACCACATTAATTTTTCTGCCCCAGTACTTGTTAGGGTTTTTTTTCCTTTAGGCAGCAATCTCTTGCAGGCAAGGACTGCCGTTTATTCCAGTACAATGGAGTTTTGACTGGGCACACCTCTAGGTGTTACTGAAAAATAGACACCAATATTGAGATGAATTTATGTAGAATAACAAATACACATATATAATGGGCACACTGTATTTAAGGGGTATTATGACAGTTCAGAAGCATAATGTTTTCAGTAGACAGAAGACTAGCAGGAAGAACATTTGGTGAAAGTTATGTTTTTTTCTTTTTTTAAGATGCCTTTATAGATCAATTTTAATATTGTTTCTTCCCCTTTGGCAATTTGTTCTGTAGTAAATGAATCCCTGCATGCAGAGTGAAATTTTTAGGATTGTATAATGTCTTTTGCATTCTGCAAGTGCTTCTGATTATAAAATCTCAGAATAGAATGGAAAACAAAGGAGAAATATAGAAAGAAAAGGTGCGTTCTGCATAATAGAATTATTATTTTTTTTATGAATAGTTTCTCTCTGTTTAAGAAAAAAGAGATCTCTAAAAGCATTCAGCAATGCTTTGTACTTTAGTTTTCCATACATGATTACTGATGGGTCTGATTCAAAGTGATGAGTTTAAAAACCTAATCAGCTAATTTCTGCCAGTGGGCCTAAACACGGTTCAATCAATTTAGTTTAGTCAGTTTAGTCAACACAATTTAGCTTTGCTTTAAAAGTTAAAGAAAAGTGGGGGTCCTCCTTTTTCCTCACTTTTGTCTTAAAGTACATGCTACTTTGTGAAAACTTATTGCCTGTCACTTTCAAAAGGACCTTTTTCCCGAACAGGTAAAAATGATGGCAAAGGCAGAGAGGTAGCTGGTCATCAATTAAATGGAAAGCTGCAATGTCAGTATATTCAATGTGTCTCAGAAGGACGCGCAAGCTAAAGGAAACACTGAAAGACAAAGTAATATAGCCATATAACTCATGACCTTATAGTACATGTTAGCAGGAGAGCTAGTAATGCCTAATTACTACCTCTGCCTAATTACAAACAACAGAGAAAGTGGAGACTTCTTCTGTCTACACCTCCGTCCCCTGTTTGTAGGTTCTTTGTGCTGAGATAGATATTTGTTTGTAAGACAGTTCTTGAAGGGTTAACATAAATAGAAAGACGTTTACTTTTTTTCTGCAGGTTTATTCTGTGGCCATTGTAGTGGTAACTTGAAAATACTAATGAGTATGGGAGGCTGAGAGACCAAGTGATTAATTAGGAGAGATTGGATCAAGTTCAGAAGTGATGTGTAGATTAAGCCTTTTTCTTGTTAAATATACTTTATAGACTTTATGAGTCCTCACACTCATAAAATATCACAAAGACTATCAATGGTAGCATAGGATAGACACAAATGCAAACAAAGAGGCAGATAAGGAAGGCAGTTCTTCGTAGAATCATTAAGGTTGGAAGAAACCTCAAGGATCATCTAGTCCAACCATACCCCTACCACCTATTACCCACTAAATCATGTCCCTAAGTACCACATCCAACCTTTCTTTAAACACCCTCAGGGATGGTGACTCCACCACCTCCCTGGGCAACCCGTTACAATGCCCAACCACCCCTTCCAACAAGAAATGTCTCCTCATCTCCAACCTAAACCTCCCCTGGCGCAACTTGCAGCCATTCTCCCTTGTCCTGTCACTAGTTATCTGTGAGAAGAGGCCGACCCCCAGCTCGCCATAACTTCCTTTCCGGTAGTTGTAGAGGGCAACAAGGTCTCCCCTGAGTGTCCTTTTCTCCAGACTAAACAAGCCCAGTTCCCTCAGCTGCTCCTCATAAGACCTGTGCTCCTGTCTATATGTGCATTTATGCATACATACATGCATACTGTATTTTCTTTGTGAATAACTAAACAACATTATTGCCATTTTTTTTTATGCCTCAGTTTGTAATAGATCGCAGAAAGCTCTTAGTATGTGTGAAAACTGCATGATGTAGAGTCCTTAGTATCATAGAATCATAGAGGCATTTCAGTTGGAAAAGACCTTGAAGATCATCAAGTCCAGCCATTAACCTGACACTGCCAAGTTCAACCACATGTCCCACAGCACCACACCTATGCATCTTTTAAATACCTCCAGGGATGGTGGCTCAACCACTTCCCTGGGCAATCTGCTGAGCAACCCTTTCAGTGAAGAAGATTTTCCTAATATCCAATCTAAACCTTCCCTGGCACAACTTGTGGCCATTTCCTCTTGTCTTATTGCTTGTTACTTGGGAGAAGAGACCAACACCCACCTGGCTACAGCTTCCTTTCAGGTAGTTGTAGAGAACAATAAAGTCTCCCTTTGGCATCATTTTCTCCAGGCTAAACAACCCCAGCTCACTCAGCCGCCACTCATAAGACTTGTGCTCTAAACCCTTCACCAGCTTCATTACTCTTCTTTGGACATGCTCCAGTATCTCAACGTCTGTCTTGTTTTCTTGAGTGGATCATTTCCCATCTGAGGAAAGGCTGAGAGAACTGGATCTGTTTAGCCTGGAGAAGGCTGAGAGGAGATCTGATCAATACTTAAGGGTGCATGTAAAAAGGATCAGGTCAGATTCTTCTCAGTGGTGCCCAGTGACAGAACAAGGGGCAATGGACACAAACTGGAACACAGGAAGTTCCACCCCAATATGAGGAAAAACTTTGTCACTTTGAGGGTGACAGAGTACTGGCACAGGTTGCCCAGAGAGGTTGTGGAGTCTTCTTTTCTGGAGATATTCAAAACCTTCCCAGATGTGATCCTGTGCAACCTACTCTAGGTGATCCTGCTCTAGCAGGGGGGTTGGACTAGATGGTCTCCAGAGGTCTTTTCCAACGCCTACCACTTTGTGATTCTGTGATTCTATTTATTGAAAAAAGATGATAAAACTACTATTCAGCATAGTCTGCCCTGGGTTGGAAAAGCGTAATTCTCATAGAGAAGATATAAGAACCATATATTCCAGTGAGTATCTGTATAGTGAAGCTCTGTACCTCCTTCTACACAGAAAAGCAGAACAAGGACACTTTCTTCTGCTTCTTCAGATAGTTCTGAGGAGCTCAGAGCAAGTCCTCAGCTTCTGTGCTTGTAAAAAACATGTGAGTGCTGGAATATCAGAAAAGAGAATACTGTGTAAGTTCAGAAATATAGTATCATATGAGTCTGAAGTGCTGAACCTTTTGAAATTTATCTGGCTAGAAGACGTAAATCTTTACCTTAATTGCCAAGTCCCCTTGAGTACACCAACATGTTAAAACAACAGAAAATCATCAGAGCAGAAATACACCTTGAGAGAGAAAAATAGCAGTGAGAATGTTAAAACTTTTCTTCTGTGTTATGCTATTTCATTTGTAAAATACAATGATATGAGAGACCAAATCAGCCTGTAGTTCTTTGTGTTTGAGATTTATATGCAGCACTAGAAATCACTGCCTCATCTGTCAAGTTTTCCCATTAAATCCTGAAGACTTTTAAAATGTAGGAATAGAACACTGCAAAGTTGGTCTGCTAAATTGCAAATGCGGGTAAAGTATGTGTGAGATCATTAACATTTCTTTTGCTCTAAAGTTTTAAAAGGCCTAGAAAAACCTGAAGATACCTTGAATATCTCTAAATTGGATTTCACAGGGCATGAAAAAGCAGCTAGCTCCAGAAGACTGACAGAAAGAAAGCAATTTAAGCTCCAGTACATTCAGGCATGTTTCCTCATAGCAGAGTATTTAGTTATAGAACAATTTTTGAAGGACCATCACCAATAAGTGAGAATCCAGACAATTCCAACCACATGAGACACATTAATTTATTGCTAGAAGAAATTAAAAAAAAATAGCAAAATAGTAAGTGGTACATCTGGGAAGAGTCACTTCGTGCTCACAGCATCGCTGGCCAGGCTGCCTGTTGCAAGAGAAAGGCGATTTCTGTAACCAGAACGACTGTGTATGAATGCTTGCTTGCACATCAGCAAGAAGCACCTTGCTTGTGCTCCACCTATCGCTTCACTAGGACTTTGCTTCCAAATCACAGTATTATTCACATCCAATTGACTACAAAAAATTGTCATTGTTGAAGAAAAAAACCAAATTGGTTTCTGTTTACTTTTAAACTCTTTTGCTGTGAAACTCTGCATCACAGTGCATTGTTCTCATCCATATATTTATGTTGGCTTATAATTTTTTTTAACCCCAGCATCTTCCCTAACCAAAATTCTGAATGAATTTTCATCATCTTCTGTTGAAAAAGGAGGGGTGTAAAAGACAAATGTATGTACATCACAGAGCCTATATGCAAAAAAAAAAAAGGCATTAATTTAAAAAAGAATAAAATAGAATAGAA
>VWZZ01005169.1:3726-70592 GCA_013399095.1 Psophia crepitans | reverse complement strand
GAGAAGAAATTTCTCCTCATCTCCAACCTGAACCTCCCCTGGGGCAACTTGCAGCCATTTCCCCTTGTCCTGTCATGAGTTATCTGCGAGAAGAGGCCAACCCCCAGCTCGCCACAACTTCCTTTCAGGTAGTTGTAGAGGGCAATAAGGTCTGCCCTGGGCCTCCTCTTCTCCAGACTAAACAAGCCCAGTTCCTTCAGCCGCTCCTCATAAGACCTGTGCTCCAGCCCCTTCACCAGTTTCGTTGCCCTTCTCTGGACACGCTCCAGGGCTTCGATGTCTTTCTTGTGGTGAGGGGCCCAAAACTGGACACAGTACTTGAGGTGCGGCCTCACCAGGGCTGAGTACAGGGGGACTTGTTATTTTCTTACAGTTTTAACCAACAGAATACAGTTTGTTTGTGGTTTGGTTTGGTTTGGTTTATTTTTTTTTCCCCATAGATGGCAAGAGATCTATACCCTGTTCTGCACATCTTAAGCAGGAGCAGTGGGGAGGGCAGCATGGTAGCAGACCAAGCTGTACTCCATGAGTAGAGTATCATTTTGTTCATTGGACAGTGTGGACATAAGTTCTGTGAGGAGGAAGACAACACTAAGCCCACCCCTCCAGCTTCCCAAGTTTGCCATCCTGCCACCACGACTTTGTAAGTGATCGAATAGGTGCATGAGCACTGCCTCAGATGAACACACCTATCAGCCCACAAAGGTTTCTACCAAGGCTACAAGTTGAATCTGTGCTCACATACAATTACATTTAATTTTTGGAATATAACAGAGTGTGAGAACTGGGAATCTACAATAAAAATTTTTGAGAATGACATCACAGATGCTGAATAAATGATATCACTAGAGCTACTGTTTGTGGAGGAATTTTTTATCTTTAGACATCAGCAATCTGTCTCATTTCCATTTTAGGTGCAACTCTATGGACACAATGCTCCATGAGGGACCTCTGAGCTAGTGCTGAAAGAGCTGGTATGCTTCATGATAAAGTATCATGAAAAATTAAAAAATAATTTTTTCAAGAAAAAAAATAGTATTGTCACTGGACTACATTCACTAGAACACTTTCAAAGATGCAGTTAGGAGCAATATGCCAAGCCCTCTTCAGAGGAAATGGGAGCTAGTGTTGAAGTCAAAAAAAGCCCTTTTGAGTTGTGTGTATATTGATGTTGTTTTGTTCTGTATCTTTGCAGTTCACAGCTTTGGCATACTTTAAACTACAGTAGCAGTGCAACAGATTGCTCTGACAGAGGACAATTAAAACTGTCTACCTGACATATCTGCGGTTTATTAATGCACTTTTGCTTAAAATAAATATATTCAATAACTCTAGAGAACAGCCAGTGAATAAAGGACCTATGCAAACATTTATTCGAAAACTCCGTATCAAATCAGTCTCACTTAGTGTAGAACGATGCAAAGCCAAACTGGCCTACAACTCCAATGTGCTGTGGCAGAAGAATTAATTCTGTTTCAGCATATGTGCTTGAGGATTATGCTGCTGAGTCCTAACCTCATATATATTTCACCTCTGTATACATTTCCTGGATCTGTTTCCATTAACATGTGTGCTTCTTTCTCTTCTCCATAGTACTGCTATACATAATAATGTATAATAGTGTATCTACTTTAATAACCCACAGTTAAGCTGTAATCCAAATTACATTGGTTTATGTTTGAAATAATGCTTGTGTTGCCTTTGCTAGACAGTTTATTCCTTAGCAAATAAAAACCTGAACTGTTAAGTGTTGACCAAAGTAACGAATCTTATTAAATAGAGACATCTTTAATTTATCATTGAAACTATCATCTTTCAAGAGTTCCTCCATCACATACTTATTTTTATTTTTACTTAGTCTGCAATGTACATTTGGCACAATAAGGTCACTCTTTGCTCTGCAATATTAAGCAAATCTTCATATTCTTCAATGTAATAAATTTTCTTAACTGCACTATACATCAGTCCAAGGGAAGATTCAGCAGCAACTGCTTTTACTTGTATTGAGTCCCTCTTATAAATACCTCGGATACTGCCAGAAATCCTTCAGGATTGTTCCCTTATAAATACTTAAGAGAATGATTCAGCTTCTTTGGAAATCAGCAACAGGGTTTCCATAAAAGACAAAGTTGTTGATTATTGGTTTAGAAACATATTTTATATTAATGGGGAAATGTCCCTATAGCTCACCAAGGACAAACTGTCTGTACTAGTAACTAAAGGGAGTATGGGCACAGATATGTTACCTCAGTTCTGCTAAATTGTTCTGGGCAGAGCCCAGAGCCAGCAGGCATGGGCCAGATGCCAGTCTGGCTGCTTGTTCCCAGTTTTGATTTGGGGGTCAAAAATGAGCTAAGGGACCTTAGCCAACAAGCAGCTTGGATATCAGCAACTTCTTTTGGGTACCAGGGTACATAGCTTCAGACACGGACTAGTCCAAGAGACTCTTCTCCAGTCCAAGAGAAGAGTTGCCGTGCTGTTTTAGTTGTCTGTAAAGAATGTGTCCTTAGCAAGTGGGAAGGTAACAATCAATCACCCATACAGTACTTTGTGTATGGCAGCCCTAAGATCCTTTTAAAATACATTGTTCCTGTCTATATTTTAACTAGTATAAGTGGGTCAGGTAACTGGTTATTGCAGGAAGGTCTTGGTCATATGCTATGGACAGATTCCAAAAAGAAAATATTCTTTTAGCATTTATGTAAAAAGAAATTTAAAATATAACAGCTTGTTGCTCCAGAATTTATTTAATTTCTTTTTAATGTTCTTGAAGGGTTGCCAAGATTTAAATTGAAGTTCTGAATTTGATTTTGGTTTGCAGAGTATGGCTTTACCCAATGCAATCCCATAGGAAGGAAAAAAGAAAAAGTTTAGGGCCTGGTCCTTAATAAAAAGTGTTCCAAGTTATGTATACTCTGTGTAAATTTGAAATACAGGTGTTTTTTTTCCTATTCATATATTGTATCACAATTTTGCTAAATTTAAGAAATTAGGTTTAAAATACAGGTAAGGAAATGCTGTTAATTCATAGAATCATAGAATCATTCAGGTTGGAAGAGACCTCAAGGATCATCTAGTCCAACCGTCCCCCCACCACCTATTACCCACTAAGCCATGTCCTTCAGTACCACATCCAACCTTTCCTTAAACACCCCCAGGGACGGTGACTCCACCACCTGCCTGGGGAAACCCATTCCAATGCCCAACCACCCTTTCAGAGAAGAAATTTCTCCTCATATCCAACCTGAACCTCCCCTGGTGCAACTTGCAGCCGTTCCCCCTAGTCCTGTCACTAGTTATCTGTGAGAAGAGGGTCCTGTCACTAGTTATCTGTGAGAAGAGGCCAACCCCCACCTCACCACAACCTCCTTTCAGGTAGTTGTAGAGGGCAATAAGGTCTGCCCTGAGCCTCCTCTTCTCCAGACTAAACAACCCCAGTTCCCTCAGCCGCTCCTCATAAGACCTGTGCTCCAGCCCCTTCACCAGCTTCATTGCCCTTCTCTGGACACGCTCCAGGGCCTCGATGTCTTTCTTAATTCATCACGTAACATTTTAGTAGACAACCTGTTTCCAGTAATCCACATTATTTCAGAATTACAGGCTTTGTTCTCAGTGATACCATTGAACAAGGGGGCATAATCTCCCTTTCAAATTCTCAGGACTCACCCCTGCCTATAGGCTAATGATGCTGAGAGATGATAGCCTGTCTCAGGTGCTCTCTTCTGGCTGTGTCCAACCTCATACAGTCCCATCAGCAGAACATAAGGGGAGGAACACCATGCCACAGTAAAGCTGTGATTTATCTTACTGCTGGAGTAATTAAAAGCTATGCTTAATTGAATGGACCCAACTATGGTTATTATGGATGTGAAAGACATCTTTGCACATTTTGGTCTCTATCTGTAAAACCCGGCACTCTGTGGCTTGCAAAGTTTGGCTATTCTCCCATTTAGGCCTTCAGTGGACTCTGGAGTAATGGTGAGAGGGAATATAAATGTGAGATTTCTCCCATAGAAAAGCCGTGAACAATCAACATTTGCAATGCATTTGGGAACATTGCATTTTCAGAATTGTAAAGGAGATTGCTTATATACCCTGAGGGAATGCACCTGGAGAATTTAAAGGCGTTTTTAACTCTGCTCTGGAATTCAGTACGTCCACACTATGCAGTTCTAGAGAATGATTTAAATATCTTGTGTGTAGGATCTCATTCATTGTACCGTTCCTTGGATTTTAAAAATAGCTTCTGTAGAGAAATCAGTAAAACAGCTGTTTGCTTTCCACTGTTGTTTCTATATGTACAGCAAGTGTTTTTCAGCATCCATTCCAGGATGCTGGAACTAGGTCAGACCCTTATTAGCATGGGCTATAGCTCCCTTCCAGTCTCAGTGCCTGAGTTTATGTGAGATATGAGAGGACATGGGTGGAGGGCAGGAAGGGATAATGCAGTTGGACTGCATCCCAGGATAAATCCACAGCACGGCTGAGGTGTGTACCAAATACCAGTGTTTGGAAAATCATTGATCCACTGTACAGACTTAACACAATGGGCCACTACGCTGTTATATGAACCATTCAAGAGTGGGCTCACTATCATCTTTTCTAGTTTTTGGGACATATTGGAGAAAAAGTCCACGACTTTTATTGCCATAAACTAAAGACATAATCGTACTATACACCATCACAATCTTCAGCTTTATTGGATTTAAAACTAGCTGCTACCTCTCAAAAGGCAATCCTTTTGGTTAATCAAAGGAAATTTCCTGTCAAAGAAAACAAAAAAGGGGATTAACATATCCATATCCAAGACACTGCAAAGGATCCTAGGCAAAAATATCTTCCTGAATTTCAATGATATCTTCTGCTTTGTAGACACATCTTCAGTGGTTTTGTGCACTAAAACCAAGGTAAAAGTATTTACAAAGTTTAAATGAAAAAATTTTGCCCAGATTAGAAAATGTATTCCTGTGGAAAATATTTGTAGAACAAAGTAACATTTTTCAACAAAAAAATGGAAGTAAACATTTCAAACTTTCCAGTTTGAACATTGGTGGAAAATTTCTGTAATAAATAATGCTGACAAGGGCAGCTAAGAAAATAATGTTGCTGCCTTCCACAGATATGCTAGGAATAATTGGATGAATAAACTTATTTGCTAAATCTAATAATGCAATGAAAAAAGAAAACAATTTTCTGCGGAATAAAAAATGGTATTGTTGATCAGTGGCAGCAATTTTCCTGATTTTTTTTTTTTGTTTGGTATAGTATGTTTTTCACCGAACCATATTTAAAATCAATATTAAAGCTATTTAAAAACAATACTGTAAGAAATTTTTTAATGTGAGGGTGAATTATTTCTTTATCTTCCTCTCAGAAAGCTATTAAAAAAATAATTGTTCAAACAAACAAACAAAAAAAAGACAAACTGAAAAATAGACAAAGAACACACACAAAAAAGGTTAAATTTTCATTATAAACTGAGATCACATATGGAAAATTAAAACCTGGAAAAGTGATAGTTTTTCAGAGTTATATATAGTTTAAAATTAATACTGAAAAAGACCTTTACATGGAAGTGATTATACAACCATAGTTCAACACTAGTGCTGTATATATAAAGTCTTCTATGACTTTAACATTTACGTTTAAATTAATATGCTTTTAAGACATACACCAGAATCAATTCAATATTATGTTTAAAACTACACTTCTTGGAATTCCCTGGATACAGGATTCACAGCTATGAGATCAGGTCAGAACAGAGTTAACTTGCTATGTATTTTTAATCCTAAAAGCAAAGTATCTGAAAGAAAATGTTAAAGTAAAAGAAAAAAAAAAAAAAACACGACAAAACCAACAAACCAAAGAAGCAACAGAGGAGGTAAAACATCTTTAAAGTTCTAGTCCAGATTAAGACAATGATAAAACTCTTATAGGGCCAGGATTTTTCCCATTTTTAAAAAAATATTGGTGAATACTATAAGACCTGAATTTTCAGAATGTTACTGCTACTGAAGCACCAAGCTAAGCAACCAGATTATCAAACAATCTCAGCAAGTGATATAAAGCTGAGATTTTTTAAAAAATATTCTAGTCCTTCCTTTACTAATTCTATGTCAAATTACTAGCCTTAAGCTTAATACACACGAACTTCACAGCAGGCTTTCCAGTGACCTTAAAGAGCACCAAATCATCTCTGTGACAGTAATTGCTCCCTATACTTGATTGTGTCAACCATTAAATGTGTTGAGTTTGTTATTAAAATATAATGTATTATAGAGTGAAAATATTTTTTTGTTGCTTTTGCTATTGGCAAACTATTTAGTGTTAAATGTATTACAGTATTTCCATTTAATCAGATGTGTTTAATGAACAAATGCCTGGAACTCTTAGGCTTCTTTTCCTTTATCCAGAGCTTACCGGGACAGCAGAAGATAACCTGCACTTACCTCCTGGAAAACACATTAGAGTTTGACTGAACCATTGTAGCTACATAACATAAACTCAGTAGTGCTAAGACATATTCATCGGCCTTGAAATCAGTGCACAGGGCCCACTTACACTAGTGCTGTTAACCTCCAAAATGCACTAGCTACATCCAGACTGCCTACAGAAATGGTGTCTCTCCTACACTAAATCCTGAGAATGCCTGGGAGTTTTGCAGCATCACAGATTGCCTGAACGAAACCAGTGTCTGATTCTGTTTCAAGATTTTAACATCGTGGACAACTATGTTTCGTTGTTGCACCCATTCACTATTTACCAGTAGAGACTTAGGCAGTATGTCCCAGTATACGTGCATTTACAGAGCTATAGGCCTTATGACACTGAACTGAAACAAGACATTCTAGGTCATGATTTTTACCTGCTTTTCCATTCTCAGTCTCCCTGGTCTTGGAGTTGTCCTACCCTTTTCTTTGTTTATCTTACAATCTTCATATGTCCTGGACATTTCTTTGAAAAATTATTTTTCTATTTCTTTGCTTTGACTGCCATTTTTACAAAGGCTGGTCAAAACCCTTTTCTTATCTTATTGCAGTATTTTCCCCTTGTTAACTTTATTCCATAACCTCTGAAGGGCCTCCCTTTCCTCCTGAATAACTGTGCAGCATATGCATAGGCTGCATATGGTGGTTGAGATGTTCTAGGTCACTCCTAACATTTTGTTGGCTGAAGCACATTCTCTTTCCAAATCCAATGAGTCCTTCCTAAGAAAAGATTATAGAAACAGAGGAGTAGACAGCAGCTGTCTTTGCTTTCCTTATGAATTGTTCTCAATATATCCAAACCAATGTGATTTAGGGGTCAGAATTTCCACTAAGTTACTCCCTCTACCTAAGCACTGTGAACCACTGTGACAAATCACTTGATGCAAATTTCAGATCAATAACAGCATATGCTGCATCATTAAAACTGATCAACAGATTTCATTTTTAAACCAAATTTATTGAAAACAACCTGCTTTCCACCTACCTGTAAAGTTAATTCCTTCTCTTTTGTAGCTCAAAACATCTGGACTTAATTCTGTCCTAGATATAGGTGTGAGTAAGACCCTCAAGCATCTGTTGCAAAATGAAAGCATATTGTAGTTTGGATGCTTGCTCAGAAAAAAAGAGAACTTTTCTGAAAAAGAAACCCAAAAAATTATAAACTTTTGAAGTTAATAAACCTTTAGACCATTTAGGGAACACTTTGGACTCACACTTACTGTTTACACCACTTTCTGGCAAAACACATCAAATGTCCATTGATTTAATGAGGTTTATGAGATTTACATACAGTTTTAATTATGCACTGAGTAAAGGACAAGGAGCTCAATGTATTGCTGGACTTGAAACAATACTCAATGTTTTATGTAAGAAAAAAGAACCTACATATTCTTATACACTTTATATAATTTTATATGCTTACACATTAGTGTATGTGTATCTGTATATACATACGAAACCTATATATTTCCTATGCATACAGATGTTTTGCAAAAGTATAAATATATGTATAAATATTTAGACATATATTCACTTATATAGTGTGAACATACTTTTCTGCACACAAACATATGCATAACTTGACATATGTAAAGAACACGTATAAGCAAAAAGACACACATAGATACATAAGCTTACAGGCTTGCACCTTCATTTTGTTATTGCTTCTGATGATGCATTTTTGTACTTGACTTAGTTCCAGTGTTCACATACATCAGAAAATGATACCTGGACAGAACTGACACATCCACCTATCCATCTAGCCACCTATCTGCATCCCCCAGCTCTCTGTAATGACTGTAGTCATTAATCAGTTCACTCCTTATATCGCAATTAACAAACAGGGAACAAGAAAATGGAACATCCCAGTAGGCTGTCATAACCATAAAATCAAAATCCTGCAAACCACTTACATGGTAGGAGACTCTTCTCTTTCGTGAATAGTTCCCTTGAATCCACAATGATTATTCAAAGCAGATAACTTTTTTTTTTTGGTGGGTGGGAGATGTTTCTTAAAGTCAGTACAAGGAGGAACACCCATTGCTGACCGTGGTCAAACTGAAGAACATCAGATGTTGTTCTGATGATGTCAAGTCTTTGTCTTGAGAATAAGAGATATTGTCACTCACTGTGTTATAATCCAGTATCCTATCTGCTCCAGCACGCTGCAGCGATGTGTACCTCTCCAAGAGCAACAAATCACAGAGCAATATTTTTTTTTCCAAAATCAAGCACTGACTTTTAAATCGCCCATAATCACACATTCTGGTGAGATGGATTGTGAAACAGTTTTATCTTAACTCAGTGTGAGAAAGGATGCCTTTACAAGCCAAATTTCAAATTGTTAATATTTGTAGCCTAGGAATAACAAAACAAAACAAAAAAGGTGGCTTTCTTCATTTCATTAAGTGGGATTTTTTCAGACTTTCTAGCTTAATAAGAGATCTGTTCTGGACATTGTTGCAAAGCTCCTTTAAAAGCAGAAAAAGCATTTCAAAACATAAAAATAACTGAGAGAACTCTTTATTGGTAAATCTATAAAATCCTTATATAAACAATTTAGACATTATTTAACATCCTTCAGGAGAAATAAGTAATAAGGAGAAAATAAGAAATAAAAAAAAAACCAAACGAAACCACCTGAATTTGTCCCCATGTCTAATGTGTAAAACTGAAGTACTCTGAGTTATGGTCAGAGTTTTGTCCTTATTATTTGGCTTTCTCTTCTCACATGGAACAAATTCTTCATCTCATAATGCAACACATTACTCAAGATTGCTATTTCAGCTGCACTAAGTATTTTTTTTCTTCAAAGAACTAGAAGAAAATAACACCTTCATCATTGAATACTCATGTAAAACTGTGTTCTATTTCTTTTCAAATTTCTGTTTTCTTCTGAGGTCCTGCACAGATTTTAGAATTCTCTTGTTACTCTGTGCATTTTTATGGTACATAGTATTTCATTTGCTTTTCACTAAGAAAGATTCAGTGTCTCTTGCTGATTCAGTTTTACCATTAAATTGAATTTAACATTAACGTTTCACTCTTTAAAACATCACTCTTATTTGTTCTAATTAAAACAAGAATATTTGGCAAGCTCAAGTCATTTACAAAATTTATATGTACATATACAGAACATATCTAATTAGAAAGAATTTGTACTGAATCTCAAAGAGGTTTGAAAAACATACCTTAATATTCTGTTCATGCGGATTTTCTGTTAGCATTGGTCCCCCTCAATACACTAGTGTAAACATATACTTCCAGTTGTATGCTGTATTATTTACAAAATTGTCTTTTGTCCAGGAAACAACATTTTATACACTCAAGCACTGTGTAAGACACAATATGTGATATAAGTCTAGAGAAGCCTGAGAAAAAAATCTACGGAACACAGGAGAGTTCCTGACCTAAAAATTGATTCAACATCTATTTTTACAGTGAAAAGGGAAAATCTTTAGTAGGTTTTATTGCAATTTTGTGAAGGAAGTATGATTCTGCTTACACTGACACCTGTGACGATAGAGCCCCCTGTCCATAACAGAGCAGCATAACTCAAAGGATTAGAAAGCCTAAGCGCAACCTTGCACAAATTCCATACAAAATCCTCTCTTTGCCAAATGGGAGGAGTTGGTGTGTCTAAGGTGGCCTCTTAAGTATGACAGAGACAGAGGCAAAATAATGTCACTTCTGCAGCTGGTAAAATCAGTGAGTTTGGGTCTACATAGCAGCTCCATGGATCCTCAAAATCTTTTTCATATGCAACGAAAGATCAAGACCTCAGCAGTCGTGCCTTTAAACACAGTCACTATGAAGCAGATTTGTAATGGCTCATTTCTTTGAGCAAAATATTAGCCAACTAAATTTTCTGATACAATAACTCTAAAAGCCATAATATAATTCCACATTCCATAGTTCCATTCCAAATTATTTTTGTCACTATTTATATTCTCATATCTTGTGATAATATTTGGAAGGAAAAAGTGAAATGTGTCTCATTTTGCTACAGATTAATTGGAAATTAAGGTAGGATCCATCTCACTTACCATAATCAACTAAAAGTTTAATTTACATTGGCTGTTTAAGCTTTCTCTGAAATCATAGAATACTTGGGCCTGAGAGGTGGTGCTTAGATAGGTGGGGTCACTTCTCCTGAGGAAGTGTCTCATCCTCTTTCTTGACTGGGAATAGTTTATGACTAACTTAACTTTTTAGCTAAGGTCACATGAGATGGATCTCATCTATAAGGAAAGAGAATTTGTAACTGAAAGGACCAGCAACATAAATGACATATCACATCTTCTTGTCCTTAATTAAAACAGTATCACAGTAAGAATTATGGTTGTTCAAATATTTTTAGGAAGGCATCCATAAATCATGGTGTTCAGTTAGGGAAAATAAAAATATACTTGACTGTACCCTGAATGTTATGATTATTGTTATTGCTACCAATAAAATACAACTGTAAGAAATAAATACACAGGCAATTAGAAGAACTGGCCATTAAAATAATCTGACAGGGAGGGTATACAAATAAACCCAGATGCTCTATAAAAATATTAGGATTATGAGTACATCCAGAGCTGAAAAATTTACACATAGGGACTAAATACCACGCTTACAAGAGTAACTTGGTTACCACATTCCTTCCTAGTGGTCTTGTTTGGATGATGTCTTGCTGCCATTTTTTGTTTGTTGCATAGGAATGCAATATAGAAAATCAAGGCGTTTCATTTGGGATTTTTTGGTTTTTGGGTTTTTTTTTTTTTAGTATTTGCTATGTAACCTTTAATTTCTTGGTCTACGTGAAGAGCATGCATTACTAATGCATTTTGAAGCTTCATTGCATCGTGCACATCAAACAGAGAGAGATCAAACAGAGATCCTCAGCTGAAAGAATGTATAAACACGCAAATATTTTTTTATTATTAATACTCTCTAGTTGGCAAATTAGGGCTGCAGTCTAGAACATAATATTTAACAGCTGTTTAAGCATCAGTTATCTGTTTGGCACCGGGGGCTGCTTTCCCTTTCAGCAGCACTTTGCAAACTTTATGATTCCCTTCTGTCATTTCCTGAAACAAAATGCTTGCTGACACAGACCACTTTTTCATGTACTTAAATACGCTGTAGATTTTCAGGGTATTTACATCAAGTCTCAAATCTTCGACTTTATGACCCATTCCCTATGAGCTCTATTCTCTTTCCTGATATATGCCATTTGTGCTTTGTTTGGTTTATTTCCCATAGTATGCTTTCAGAGATTGGCAAGTTTTGTAAAATATGTCTCATGGGCATCAATTTTAATAAAAGAGTAATAGCAAGTTGGGGGAAAAAAAATTACTTTGGATTCCAAGTAGTCTATACACTGTCTGGGGGACTGAAGGTTCCAGGAGGATACTTGGGCACCTTCACCATGACATTCTAGGAAAGCTATAAGTTGTCTTTTTAATTAGACACTAAATTATAGAAACAAATTCAGCCCTAAAACAAATGCTGAATTCAGTGCCAGAAGACCTGGAAATTAGTTTGGCCCAAAGTATTCTGTCAAATCTTTTTCTTATTAACAAGTTCTTGCTCTGTTCTTTGTCTGTTATGACAAGGTTTGTGGTTGGGTCAGTGATCAGGCAAAAATGTGACACGTGACTAGAGGTTGGGGACATTTGTTACAGTCAGAGGAAGAGCCGCAAACCTAGGAATGACTGTGGGGAGGTCTCTCAGGTTAGGCTTTGGTGGCCTTCCCTAATACCTATGGCTCTGGGTGGCAGAGAGCAACCATTTGAGTTTCTGAGTCCAGGATAAAAAAAGACAGGCACCCGAAGATAAACTGAAGTGGAGAGAAAGGCTGATGGCCAAAGCTGAATAAAAAAGGGAGGTACTGAAATGCCTTACCACTGACTTGGTTATGTGATGCAGCCATGAGACAAATATCTAAAGAAATGATGCTGTATGGCAGTGCTGTTATGGTACTGATCATCTAGGAAATTAAACAGGGCAAGATCTGCCCAGAGGGCTGATATTTGCTAAGCCAGCTACTGCGGTGGGAAAAGAAAGACAAATTTTCAGCTGGAACAACCCCTATCTGTTTCTGACAAGCAGATGCTGCCTGCCAAGGAGCTGTGGGACAGGGACCTGGCCAGGGGCAAGGGCAGGGTGTGAGGAACCAAGGGCACCCTCACCTTCAGGACAAGCCCTGGCCCTGCAAAGAAAGCAAAGCAGGCCCAGGTTGCTGAACCAGGGTCAGTCACAGCCCTGCAAGGGCAGACCCCCCCGCCATGGCATGCATGTCCGAGGCCCAGCAGGAATGTCTTAGTAGGAAGCAGAAGGAGGGCATGGCCAAACGCAGTGTTGAGGGCCGGAGCCAAAATGCAGTCATGTAGCTGAGGGGATGGCCCTGGCTGCCAAACCCTGGTGGTGTAAGGGTTGGGGTCACAGTCCAGGCCTGACATGCCCACACAAAGTGGTACCAATCAAAGGATTAGCTGTTTATCAGTAGGAAATTACATCTTGAAAAAGAATCACTCAACCACCAATCTCTCAGTCTTAGAGCTACAAAAGGCTTCGGAAGGTGATCCTAAGATTTCAGATATATCATTCCAGTGGATGTCAAATCACGGGCTTGATAAAACTATGGTTTTGTGACATATTATAATCTTTTTCTCACACTTTCTTATTCTACCTGTTAATGCTCTTATGCTCTGCATCCTGTTCTGTGACGTATGCTAAAAATAGTCCTGCTTCTTTTGTCACAGAAAATAACCATCTCATCTTTGCCTTTATTTCAATCCTTCCCACTTCAAGTGTGCACCCTACTTTTTTCTCTCAATAATCTGACTGATAAAGTTCATAAAAATATCAAAACCTGACATTTAGGTCTGAAGTTTGTTGTTTTTCTTTCAGACTTGAAGAAATGCTTGCTATGCCAGAAAGCTCAACTATTTTTGTCATTTGATAAAGTACTTATTTCTTTTGCCTGCAAATGTTGCCTTGCTTATGGCTATGGAAATACTCAGTTAGGTTTACATTAACACTTGAACCACACTGTGTCTCAATAACTGCATATCAGCAAGGATAGTGCAGACCTTGAATGAGGGTACTGGGAGGAAGAAAAGGCAGTATCCAGGCTGGCTGCCAGTTTGCATGAGCTCCATTTTAGAAAGAGTCCTTTTTTATTTGGTGACTTGTCTTACAGTAAGTCTATATGGTAAGGCATTTCTGGATATTGTTCCTAATTGTGTTTGAATCACATAGACAGTCTTTGATGGAGCCCTTATCCAAAAGTTGCTCTGCATAGATTATATTACCGTGTTCTCCTGTAGTCTAGAGTTTAGTCATGAATTCATTAATTACTTCTGAGAGACAGATAAAATCAAGGGTTATCCTAGATTAACATAGCAAGTTTTTTCATAGATGAAAAGGCTATGAAGTTGAACGCACAGTTTTGGGCATATTGGTAGTGCTTGCATGCGAAAACATCTACTGTGCAATTATTACTGCCATTAGCAGCAAATCCATCTTACCAGGAGCATCAACAGGTTTTGTGCTACATTTCTGACTGTTAATGTTAGTCACACAGTAAAATACATGTTATTTGACTTTCACATGTGTTTGATATTACCTCAGCAAAATAACTTCTGATGACTATTTGACAATTAAAGGGTCATCTAAGGGGAATGCAGTAAATACAAAAGGTATCTAAGGAATAATCTGATAGTTCCCATGTTTGAATGTATTCAGTGAGCACGAAAGACTATATTTGTTAGTTTTCTTCTTTTTTCCTACTTAATTTCTCTCCCAGTATTGGTTCAGGTCAGTTTTCATGTATGTATACAATTAGATAAAAAGTAAAATAAAAAAAAAAATGGACAGTAAGCAGTCATAAATGCGTTTACTTTTGAAAACAAACTGAGTCAGACTCCTCACTGTAAATTCTATTTTGATGCTCAATGAATTTGTGATTCAAAGTAGAGAGCAGATAGCACAGAAAGCTATTGTGTCATGACTCAAAAAGAAGTTGAGAGTGCTCAGGGCCTGTTATTTAAAACAATAGTAAGATTTGTAATCTAATGAACTCCTAGATAGTTTGATCAAGACATTGCTCAAAAGCAAAAGCAAAGTGAAATGAAAGGAAGTGTGAAAGAAAACAATGGAAAGGAAGTGAGTGAAAGCAAATAAAATACCCTCTGGGTTTTTGAACACTGTAGTGGCTGAACGGAGGAATCTAGCTGAGCATACACTGTTCTGCAGTGAGAATGCATAATGCAGTAAAACTAGGGCTCAGGCAATCCTTTGTGTTGAGATGCGACGCCTTAGGCAAGCTCCAAGCAATGATTCTGTCCTCATATAATTATTCAGGTAAAAAAGAAAGTTCTAAGCAAGGCATGAACAGCCAGAAATATGATTAGCAAAGGAAATAAATCTGTATGCAGTAATTTCCAGGAGTGTAAAAGAGTGCAACAAAGACAATTTACAAAAGAGGGGGGAGAATGAAAGAAAGACAATATTCTCTTCCTTTTCAAGTCAGCAATTAAACAATACTGGGGAAAAGTAGTTACTTAAAAGAAAGCATTAAGATTCCCTATTTGTCCTAATGCAGATAATCAGTAACCTTTTCAGCAGTAGTACTAGAATGAAGAAGAAAATTGACTACAGAGCAGAATTGATATCCAAGAACGATGTGCTATTCACATAATTTACTCTTAGCCAAGCTTGGAACTAAATTTTAAACTCATTCTTTACCTTGCATGCAGTGTATAAATGTTTGTCTTTAATGCAGGGCTTGCATTGTAGCCTACACACTGCTGTATTTTTTATAAACCACCTATTACTATTGTGTTACTATACAATACAGAGAACCTGCAGAGAATATGGAACCGGAATTCACAGAATAGGTAGTAGAATATCTACATAATATCTACATTTGTTCAACATTGGGCAACCTTGTAATGAGATATTTACTTGTTGAATTCTAACCCAGTATTCATGTAACTATTAAAAAGAGAATACCTGATACATTAATTTTACATTCTTTGACATGAATAACCTCAGTGAAGGTTAGAAGGCCAAGCTGTATGTTACTGGAGAAGTAACTTCTTCAGAATAAGAGTTGTTCATTTCCTTATACAGTATTTTAGCTCCGGTCTGTACACAAAGCTTTCAAAAATGTTTGGATGAAATTATCCAGAATACTTGTATGAATGCGTTTTGTATATTCAAATACTCATATTTAGAATGTTTAAATTTACATTGTGACATTGTTCTTAAGTTTTATTCTGAACTTTGTTGGTTTATATATTGAGGTTCAGAGAAGAGCCACCATGACACAACATTGGAATTTGTAGAAGGAACTAGAAAAGCTCATTTTATAGGTATAGCTCTATATTTGTTTTAATTGCAAGTAATAGAACTGATAAGGAAAGTCCTTAAACTTTCAATTTTTAGGACTTCTGAGCATTTATAGAAGATAGGTATTCTCAATAAAAGGAAAAAACCAACAAACCAACACCACCTTTCAGGCATTTTTAAGCTTTAGAAAAGTGGGATACTTTTTCCTTGCAAAGGAAAGTGAGAGAAAGCAAACTGGTTGTAGAGTGTATTTTTGTGACTGAAAAAACACCTCTGGATTCCTTCTTACTCCTGAGCAGAACATCTTCACAGTTTTTAAGACATAACGCTTTCTTAAAATAGGTATTTTGTAACACGTTGCGTGAGTTTTAGTGCACTCTTTAACAAAAGACATCTTATAGAAATTTAAAGTATTTCTGGTTTTGATAAAATAAATGTGTTGCATATTCCTTTTTCAGCCAATGCTCTTCAGATTTACAGTCTGACATTTATAGGGCTTACTACTTGCTTTGAAAATCACTCGTTCAATATTTCATTCAAAGCCAGGTTTACAGTTACTAACCCTTAGGCATATCCTTCAAAACAATATGTAAAAAGTAATGATATAAAATGTAAATGCAAAATTTGCTGAGCTTCAGGTTCTCTGTAAACCTTATACAATTTGTAGGCAGCAAAAGGTAGGTCTCTTAGTACTCCCCTCAGTGTAAATACTTTGTGTATTTACAACCTCCCTCCAAAAATAGAAAATGATGTATTAGCACTTTAATCACAACAAAAATAGTTCCCAATATCAACTAAAGTTCATAAACAAAAGCTGCAGAAGCAGTGAGTAAAGACATTTTTTCATAAGCATATGGATTCATGTTTGTACTTTGCCTTTTTCTTGTGCCGAAAAGAGTCTTCCATTTGACTTTGTTTTAAATGGATACCTCACCTCCTAGCCTGAGGGGGATAGAGCCAGGAGGAAATGATGCTCTGCAACCTCATTCTCTTTTGTGTCTTTGGCTGTTGGAACTGACGCTCCCCAACTGCAGCAGACTAAAGGGACAGCGTAAGATCTGGAGGGTCTTTCACCTTCTGGTGGCTGAGGAAGAGACTAGTTGCAATAGGGTAACATTGTAAGAATACATATTCTAGTGATTGAACCACAGTTATCTGTGCCTTATTGCACAGTGGCTGTGACCTGCAAACAACATCACATCTTTCATATTCTGTAAAAAGTCAAATTTATTTCTACCATGTAAAGAAAAAAGAGTTACTCAAGTAGAAGAAGTGATTCACAGATCCTGTTTATAGTCTGAGACTCCAAAGACTTCAGACACAGTAGAGATTAGATTAGATTAGATTAGATTACTGCAAAAGCAGTCAAATACTATAAAATCAGTCCTGTGGCAAAACCAATATTCTGTGATCAGCAGCTTCCAACTTCTAGCTCATTAGTTTGAGCATGCCTGTCTTCTTTAGTCCTTATATGAGGTAGATTTGATGGCTCCAGTGAAGTTTCTTCATTTTAATTGGTGGTGGTGTTACACTAATACACTTGTACCAACCACATTTCTCTCTTTTCTCTCCACTGGTTTCCTGACTGCTCAGTTCCTCTTGCTTGCCTGTTATTTACTTGTAGTGTTTGTTTGCAACATGATCATGTCTAAACCCACTGATCAATGCTATTAGAAGGTAAGGGACTTTTTTTCCTCCATCTCTGCATCCTCTTCCTAGCACTGACATGAATGTTTGTACAGCCAGCAGCTAAAATCTGTATAAATACTTGCCATTAAAATCTAAGACATGGATTTTTAAAGTCAATGAACACCTGAATATGAAGTTAGATATGTAGGCATCTTTTGAGAATGCTGTTAGATTCTTATTTTCATCTCTTTGAGATTAAGCATATTTCACAACCCAGGCCTTAGTTGCTCAACATTCAAAAGTTTAACCTTTAACTTTTGGCTTTTCTGTTCATCCTGACTAGAGCCTAGCAAACTGAATTTATATGGCAACAGGAGCATCCGCCAATATCCACCAATGTACTGTATGTAAAAATAAAGTTCAGAGATTTTTTATTTATTTTATTTTATTTTATTTTATTTTATTTTATTTTATTTTATTTTATTTTATTTTATTTTATTTTATTTTATTTTATTTTATTTTATTTTATTTTTCTGTGGTTTTCAACCACCTTTACTTTATAGTTATAGCAATTTTGTTAAACATTTAAATCACGCATTCACGGCACATTACATTATACTGGAGGCTGTCAAATGTTGGAGTCCATCACAATAAATGTTATGTCACATTATACTGAACTGTGTCCTCTAGGGACAAGAGTGTAATGTGAATGTCAAATTGTCATCTATGGTTACACTTCCTAAGGGAAGTAGTGGAAGCCCCATTGTTAGAATAATTTAGAATCCAACTAGGCAAACCAGCAGAAAATTATACTGAGGGGAACAATCTCACTTTGGCAGGAAGGAAGAAATAGTAGGGTTTTTCTTGTGTCTTAAACTTTTGTTAACCTATGAGACATGACATGGTAGGTTTGGTTTTGTTTGTGTACTACACACTGTTTAATAGACCCGTATTGTCCACTAACTTTTACTTCTTGTGTAGTCATGTAGAGACATCACTACCAGTTTATGGTTCCAAACAGATCACATTTTGTTGTTTTAAAAGGTGTTATTATCAAATGGTAAGAATGAGTTATTAAAGTTTGTTTTATTTCTCCTAGTGTTGTCTTGTTTTCTTAGCTATTGAGGCTTAAGTATAAAAGCAGGCTAATAAAACTTGAGAAGAGGAAGACAGAAAAATACCAGGTATTTTAAAATTTATGCGGAAATCCTTTCTTCTGCAATAATCTTTTATTGATGTGCTGGTTTTGGTGGGGATAGAGTTAATTTTCTTCATAGCAGCTCATATGGTGCTGTAGTTTGGATTTGTGCTGGAAACAGTGTTGATAACACAGGGATGTTTTTGTTACTGCTAAGCAGTGCTCACATGGAGCCAAGGTCTTTTCTGCTTCTCACTCCACCCCCCCCAGCGAGTAATCTGGGGGTGCACAAGGGGTGGAGAGGGGACACAACCAGGACAGCTGACCCCAACTGACCAAAGGGATAGTCCATACCATATTACAGAATCACAGGATGGTAGGGGTTGGAAAAGACACATGATGTCATGCTCAGCATATAAAGCTGGTAGAAGCAGGAAGGAGGGGGACATTTGGAGTGATAGCGTTTGCCTGCCCAAGTCCCAAGAACTCTGCTTTCCTGGAGCTGGCTGAACACCTGCCTGTCCACGGGAAGTGGTGAATGAATTCCCTGTTTTGCTTTGTTTGTGTGCACACCTATCAAACTGCCTTAATCTCAGTCCACGAGTTTTCTGCTTTACCTTTTCAATTCTTTCCACCATCCCACCTGGGGGAGTGAGCGAGCCACTGCGTGAGGCTGAGCTGCTGACTAGAGCAAAACCTATCACAGGATGCCACTGAAAAGGTGTCCAGTGGCTCCCTCCTCTTTCCACCCTCCCTTCAAGTATTTATATACATTAATATGATTCCTCTCAAGCCATCTCTTCTCCAGGCTAAATAGTCCCAGCTGCCTCAGTCTTTCCTCATATGGGAGGTGCTCCAGTCCCTTTATCATCTTTGTGGCTCTTCATTGGCCTCCCTCCAGTATGTCATAGAATCCTAGAATCACTATGGTTGGAAAGGACCTCTGAGATCATCAAGTCCAACCCTCCACCTAACACCACCATGCCTACTAGATCATGTCCTGGAGTGCCACATCTACACGTTTTTTGAATGTCTCCGGGGACGGCGATTCAACCACCTCTCTGGGCAGTCTGTTCCAATACCTCACTACTCTTTCTGTGAAGAACTTCTTCCTAATATCCAACCTAAACCTCCCCTGACGCAACTTGGGGCCATTGTCTCTTGTCCTGTCACTTGTTACATGGGAGAAGAGACTGACACCCTCCTCACTACAACTTCCTTCCAGGTAGTTGTAGAGAGCGATCAGGTCTCCCCTCAGCCTCCTCTTCTCCAGGCTAAACAACCCCAGTTCCCTCAGCCGCTCCTCATAAGATCTGTTTTCAGTCCCTTCACCAGTTTTGTTGCCCTTCTCTGGACACACTCCAGCAGCTCAATGTCCTTCTTATATTGAGGGGCCCAAAACTGGACACAGTACTCCAAGTGCAGCCTTACCAGAGCCGAGTACAGGGGGACAATCACTTCCCTACTCCTGCTGGCCACGTCATTCCTGATGCAGGCCAGGATGCTGTTGGCCTTCTTGGCCACCTCGGCACACTGCTGGCAGTCCATCTCTCTTGTATTGAGGAGTCCAGAACTGGGCACAGTTCTCACCAGTGCTGAGTAAAGGGGAATGAACACCTCCCTCAACCTGCTGGCAACACTAGTTTTCAGTGGTAAACTCTTCATAGTCTTGAGACTGAAGTAGATCCATCAACCTTTGCAGAGAGTGGCTACGGCCCTGATACTTGCATGAAATAACATAGTCCCTGTTATGATACAAGAGGAAAAAACACAACTCAGAACTAGTAGTGAGAATGATTGTTCAGTCAACCCTACAAACAAGATGGGGATTAGCAGAAAGACTAGCATTGCTCCTGTTGACTTCTCCTTTATCTCATCAATCTGATAATTTTGTTTCAGCAGGGCCTGGCACATCAGACCAGAAGTGCTTTAGAAGAAGGGTAAAACTGGGGCAAATTGCTTAGTGCGAGTCCCTTAAGCCCGATTTGTTTGGGCACTCTGCTTATCTCACAGAAATGAAACTGTAAGAATTATGGTGCTACTGTTGGAAATTCTGAATAATGCCAACAGCAGGATGATAATTTTTTGTTCTTTCATTCTCAGAGCATAGAAACTTACCTGTCGTTAAGCAACTAAGATTTCCTGCTCCAGTCTTCTTGGATAGCTGTGATAGAAAATTCAAGACTGGGATGCCTGGAACTGGAGTAGAAGGAAGGAAACAACGTGGCTGCATCTATCCTGGTCAAGACCTCAAGCCAGGTAGTACAATATAGTACACATTCTTACATCTAAGATCTTCTATCCCACAAAAAGAATAGTTTATTCCAAACTGCCTGCCCTGCCTGTCCTTCCTAAAAAGCCTGTAACCTTCCATTCCAACACTCCAGTCATAGGAACCATCCCACCACATCTCAGTAGCGCCAATAAGGTCATAGCCCTGCAGGCAAGCGCACATCTCCAACTCCTTGTTTATTCCCCTTGCTATGAATGTTTGTATAGAGGCATTTCAGCTGGGTCCCTGATGAGGCTGACCTCCTGGCTGGACTGACTAGAATTTCTTTGATGTATTTTCCCAGTGTTTCCTTGTTGTTTCCCATGGCCTCAGAGTCATGGTTCAGCCCCAGCCTGCAGCCGAGCCCCATGAAGCCTCTCACTCAGTCCCCCGTCAGCAGAACAAGGGGAAGAATGAGGCAACAAAAGAGCTAACGGCTTCAAGTTGAGATAACGCCTATTTATGGGCCAACAAAGGGAGAGGGATAACAACAACAAAGCAGCAGTAGTTATACCAGGATGTAAACAAACACTTTACCAGATCAAGGACCAGATGCTCAGCTCCCAGCCAGCCCATCCCCAGCAGCACCAACCCACCCCTTCCCGGTCAGCCCCCTTTTATGGGGGTACGATGTCACACGGTATGGAATAGCCTGGGCCAGCTTGGCTCACCTGGCTCGGCTCCTGAAAATTAACCCTATCCTGGCCAAAGCCAGGACACTCAGAAACCCCTGGCTCATCTCCTCTAGACTTCATGCATGCTGCAGTGTGTCCAGCATGTCTCTGAGCAATAGGCTAAGGACCGTTGCTGACACCCCATACGTCCAACCTGGGCGTGTTGTCCCATAACTTGTCACAGGCAAGACTGCTATGATTGCCCTCCCTCTTCGAGCCAAGTTTAAAGCTCTATTAATGAGCGTCACAAGCTCCTGGGCAAAGACCCTTTTTCCCCTTTGAGAGAGGTGACTCCATCTGTTGCCAGCAGGCCCAGTGCCATGTAATCCCCCTCATGATCAAACAAACCAAAATTCCGCCAATGGCACCATCCTCTGAGCCACATGTTGATCAGTTGAGTTTTCCTATTCCTTTCTGTATTCTTCCCTGACACTGACAGGATTGAGGAAAACGGTACCTGTGCTCCTGATCCTTCAACCAATCGTCCCAGTGCCCTGAAATCCTTTTTGATCACTTTTGGACTTCGCAACCTCGTCACTGCCACCCTGCATAAGCAATAGCAGGTCATAATCAGAGGGCCGTACCAGACCAGGGAGTTTCCTCGTAACGCCTCTAACCCAGGCCCCAGGGAGACAACAGTCTTCCCTGTAGGATGGGTCTGGATGACATATTGGGCCCTCTGTTCCCTTCAGAAGGGAATCACCTGTAACAGTTAGCCTCCATTTTTTCTTAACAGAAGCAGTTGTAAGTTTTATTTGAAAATAATTATAGGATTGAGTGAGGAAATATTAAAGAGCAATGTTTGACATGGATAAAGATTAGTGCAGGGAAATTGTATAAATTCCATAGCTATATACAGATAAATTACATGCTGAAGCTAGAAATTGATGCTGCTTTTGCAGGTAGGATTAATTAGAGCTTCAAAAGGGTCCATTCCTGTTTGTTTCCACTGCAGTGAGTGCATGAAACACTCGCGCAGAACATTTTCTCTTCTCCTGCTGTGCTATTGTCAGGAAGGTGCTAAGTGAACAGAGAGAGTTTTGTTAACTTTAAAGAACTGTAAAGTAAGGAATCATGCTGCAGACACAGGAATAAATGCAAGATAAAGGAAAATGTTGAAAGTCTATTGACCTTTGCAATTGCCAGAAACAATATTTTGGGGACAGTTGCAATGAGTAAACCCATACCTCATATTGATTCAACCAAGGCTCAGAGATGGAATTCACACTCTAGTCCCAAGGGGACAAATCCTACAGTCTCCCAATACAAATGCAGCTACATTACATGAGGAAAATAATAGTTCTTTAACTCCGTCTTTTCCTGTACAGTGTGACAGAGCACAGAAGAACACAAACTCTTCTTTCTTTCTTTCCATTCACAATGAGATGATTTTTCCACAAACTCTCAAAAGGTTTGTCCTGTGTCATCATATGTGACTAGAGGACATTATCCTGCTGCTGCCTACTTAATCAGAGAAATATTTCTCCTCCTGTCAGTATTAGATTACCACAATATTCCATTTGAAAGTGTGGAAAAGTGTAGAATGATTTGAAATTATCCAGTTAGCCTGTACTGCTGAAGGTTGATTATGATTGCTATTTAGGTACATGCATGGCACACTTAATTACTGAGCGTGTCTATGTAAGGATATTTCAGGATTGTAGCCAAGATTATCATTCAGAGAAAAATAAAGAAATGAAGGAAAAAAGAAAGAAAAAAAAAAACCACAAAAAACAAAACCAAAACCCAAAACCAAATAAACCCGACCAAAACCACAGTGTCAGTTGAAAAAATGGATATATTATATTCATTTTGAATTAAAATGAAAGAGCTGACAGCGAACAAATTCATAAACGCATAACCTGTCTAGAGATTTTGTGGCGATCGATTAAGCTCTGTGGGGAATGAAATACATTACTGACCCATAACACAGAATTTCTGTTGAGAGTAGATATACAACTTCTGTACTGAAAAAAAAGCAGTCAAGGCCAACCGGCTTTTCAACTTAGCAGCTAAAAAGCTACAGAGTTAAAATTATTTAAAACTATTTCAGCATCATTTTGCAGATTTAACAGGTACATATTTCTACAGGGAAAAAAAATACTTACCGTAAACAGTGAATTGGCATAAAATAAAGCAGAGGCAAGAACTGGATGGCTCCATGTTAGCTGACAATACCACTCCATATGCATAAGGCCACATTTGGTTTTTGTTGTTAAGTCAAAAAAGCAAAAAAGAAAATTAATAGATATTAAATGTGCATAATGGTTGTTTATTATCAGAAAAAACAAATCCTGGTATTCATTTGTGATAACTAATTGCTTGATACTTAAACCAGTGATATTGAACTTAACGGAATTTCACTGGAACTTAATGGAGTGCTATCATTTGCTAACGTTCATATCCAATGCCACTGCTCTCACCAAAAGCCTCCTTTCTCATCAATTTATCTGGCTCATTTCTTTTCTTGATGTTGAGACCCGAATTTGTCAAGTCACTATAAACAAAGCAATTTATCTAAAGTTATTTGTAACTCCTACTAAATGTACTGTTCCTCATAATTTGTTAGTTATGAAAGACCTATCATGCCAGATTTTCACAGAATGCAGTAATAAGAATAGTCATGGCAGTTCTGTGAAGTTCCCATTGTCTGGAAAAGGGGAAACATAACCTCCATTTTCAAGAAGGGTAAGAAGACCTGGGGAACTATAAGCCGATCAGCCTCACCTCTGTGCCGGGCAGTTTCTTAGGGAGTGCAGTGACAGGACAAGGGGTAATGGGTACAAATTAAAAGAAGGAAGATTTAGATTGGACATTAGGAAGAAATTTGTCATTGTGAGAGCGGTGAGGCACTGGAACAGGTTGCCCAGAGAAGCTGTGGAGGCCCCATCCCTTGAAGTGTTCAAGGCCACATTGGATGGGGCTTTGGGCAACCTGGTCTAGTGGAGGGTGTCCTTGCCCACGGCAGGGGGATTGGAACTAGATGATGCTTGTGGTCCCTTCCAACCCAAACCATTCTATGATTCTATGATAATATTAAATTTGCTGAAGCTGCTATGCAAACTCTGTTTGAAAGTAAGGAGTTTAACCTTCTTGATAAGTTTTATTGTTTTCCCTAGAAAAATAACCAAACCTAGTTTCATGTGAGTATTCACATTCTCACAGTTCGTTAAATCATCTTTGCATTGTCTTTTTGCAGGAAAAAAAAAAAATATGTACCTTCAGACGTGAAAGAATGCATGATGACATTCCAGATAGGTAAGAATTTGAGCATATGACTTACTTTCACACAGGACTCATCCTATTAATTTCAACCTCTCTGAGAAGACTCCTAAAAAATGTTAATATAGTGCCAATTGTAAAGATGCGGTGGTCTTTCTTCCTTACCTTGAGAAATCATCTTAATTATTTTACCTAAGATACATCTCCTTACTATCAACTTTTAACTATTAGTACTGATAATTATTAGCACTGATTGCAACTATGCTTTTCATTCTTTATATCAGTGAATTGTAAGAGTTTGTATTTTTAGCAATTATCATTATATCCTGTCTTACACAGGGACTGAGGCATTGTAAGTTCGAAACTGTTTTTAACAGCTACCTACAGACAAATGGGAAAGTGATTGAATGCAATCTGTGTATAGAGTCCCAGTTCAATAGCCTGTCTTGTCTCGGAGATCACACTGCATGGCAGACCTTCCTAGTAATATTCCTAGAAATCCATCACACCTGCTTTTTCAGCCTGAAAGGTGTCACATTGCTCCCATGCATTCCACTTAGAGAATGATAGACCATGAAGATTAACCACTCTCATAAGTGAAAGCTTACTGTCCAAAGTAAATTTGAGGAATTCATGTGTGGTGGTTTAACCCCAGCAGGCAGCTCAGCCCCACACAGCCACTGGCTCACTCACTCCCAGAAGGATGGGGGAGAGAATCAGATGGATAAAAGTGAAAAAACTTTTATCACTTAAGTTTTAAAGTGATAAAAACTTAAAACAGCTTAATAAGTGAAGCAAAAGCTGCACACACAAGAAAAGCAAAACAAGGAATTCATTCCCCACTTCCCATCACTAGACAGGTGTTCAGCCATCCCCAGGACAGCAGGGCTTCGTCACATGTAATGGTTACTTGGGAAGACAAACACCATCACTCCAAATGTCCCCCCCTTTCTTCTTCTTCCCCCAGTTTTATACGCTGAGCATGACGTCATATGGTATGGATTATCCCAGTGGTCAGTTGGGGTCAGCTGTCCTCGCTGTCCCCTCCCAACTCCTTGTGCATCCCCAGCCTACTTGCTGGTGGGGTGCTGTGAGAAGCAGAAAAGACCTTGGCTCTATGTGAGAACTGCTCAGCAGTAGCAAAAACATCCCTGTATTTTCAACACTGTTTCCAGCACAAATCCAAACCATAGCACCATATGAGCTACTATGAAGAGAATTAACTCTACCCCAACCAAAACCAGTGCATTATGTAACACGACAGAGAGTATAGCCATCTGCAACCAAGCAGGTGACAGTAATAGCCTTAAAAGTGCCTTTTTTAGCCCAGTCAGGAGAAAGTATTTACTGAACTGTTTTAACAATTTCCACACATTGGTTATCTAAGAGACTTTCCATTGGATTCAGTGCATTATAAGGAATGGTGAGAAATTTTAATAAGTTCTGAGAAAAAGAAAAAAGGGAGATAACCACTCAAAATTCTGTTCATGGAATGATATGTACATTTTGCTGTCAAGTCAGGCCAGCAGCCTGAAATACAGATGCAAGCTCCCCTCCTCAAAGAAACTGGAGTCATCACAAAAAACCAAAATGTAATTTGGTGGCGATAGGATGTAAAAGATAAATCCCTGCCACTTAAATAGATGTTGAACTAATCATTACTGTTTTTGAAAGGAAATGGGACTTTCCCATCATTCAGCTAAGTTTCATGTCCAGCATCCTCAGAGATTAAAAGATTAAAGTTCATTTAATAAGTGTACAGTCCCTTTACATCGTTAAGTGCCACCATCGTTCCTTCAGTTTGCACTATATTTCTCACGACTTGTTAGGCGTAGTGCTCTGCTCAAAAGCAGGAAGTATGAAGAAGCAGCATGGACCAGAATACAATTCACAGAAGAGTCTGTGCATGGTGAGGTTTCACTGGATACTCTGAAATAGGTAAATAAGTTTTTTTAAAAAAAAAAATTAGGAAGGTTGTGTTTATTTTCTGCATTAAAATATGTTTCGTTGTCTAACATATTTGAAGCTGGTCAGATACTATTTTATTTTTATTTGCTTTGTACTTCTTTTTTAGTGCTTTTACAATCACCATTGCAAAATATATCTTTCTGAGGAATCCCCTTAGTCTATGTCTTATTATTCCCTACTCCCAAATATCTGGTTCTTATTGCAGCATGTGTACGAATGTGATATTAGTACAAGATAATAAAGGCTTATATTCTTCTTTGCCATCAAATAAAACAGCTTTGTTTGTCACAAGTGTGTGTATGTGGTTTTGGGGTTTTTTTCAAAAGCTTTTTCTTTTTTCCTCACAATGGCAGATCTGTAGAACTGTGTCATTTAGAAGGGTGGAACATCTATCAAAGTGGGACTGAGCATTGTTTTTATTATGTCTATTACAGTGTAATGTCAATGTCATTCTGTATCAGTGGAAGGATTTTTCATATGTGGAAGAGAGATTAATACAGTTTCAGTATATGTCTAAAAGTACAGCCAGTTCTCATTTCTCATTTATTTTCAGGAAGGTGTTGCCTGAATTTTGGAGAGACAGACAAAACGCCTAAGGCAATCCATATATTATGTCTCTAATGAACAAAAGTGTCCACCAGTGTTGTAGTCAATATAGTGATAAAATCTTAATGCATCTAAAAACTGCAGTTTTATCATGTTGACTCTTGTCCTTTTTTTGTCTTTTTTTTTTTTTAGAAATGGTCATTTCATAACCTTCAGTGCATTTTCACTTTCACTGCCATTGTGAGGTAGAAAATTACTAATGCCATTATTTTACTTGAGAGACTAAGTTTTAGGAAGTCAAGTATTTAAATGTGTTTATACAGTGGCACATGCAAAGAAAGGCACACTGAGATTTTTCAGAAGCACTTTAATTCAATATGTGTAACCTTAGTAATAAAAAGGTGAGTGGCATTCACTTGACTATTTTTAACAATAAAATATAGATGTCTAGTTCTGAACTAGTCGCTTCTTATACAGTCAAAACAGAAAAAATAGGCATCTACAGATGGTAATTCATTTGAACTACCTTTAATTTTTATTTTTTTTTTGAGAAATTATCTTTCGGTGATACTTATTCTTCTTCATTAATAATGAAAGTAGCCCACAGGACTAGATCAGATTTAGGGAAGGTGGGCAACTAAGTATTGGTCTGGATGTTCTTCTAAATAACAATTTCTCTCAATTTTCAGTCAATGAGAGAAACACAATTCTACAGATGACAATTAACCCCAAATAACTGGTTTAGGAGGAGACTCTGACATTCTTTGGTCTGTATATAGTGAGACTGGATAATTAGCTTAAACTAAATGCTAATTTTTTAAACGTTAAAATGAGAGTATATTAATTCTATCTAAAGCTACTTATCTATAAAGGGTTGTGTCTTAATTATACTGATATGGAAATAGCAGAGCTCACAGTTCTGCACTGACAGAAGTTCTATAGTAAGATGTGTTTCTTTGAAATTGTTTTCTACTACTAATCAAGGAGAAAATATCACATGGGCTTCACTCTTTCTACCTGACAAAGTTCTATTTTACTGCTTGCTGATAAACTGCTAAAGCAAACCTGGATTTTCCAAAGGATGTGCTTGAAATGAGGCTCTTAAGTTGGTAATGAAGTCTTTAAAGAAGTAGTTCAATTAAAAAAAAAAAAAAGAAAAATGAATATAAGAAGCCACCTCTCAGGGATGTCAATGAGAGTCTCTGGTCTTTCTTTGAAGATAAAGCTACTTGGCTTGCTCATAAATAATGTATGGCCTCTGCAGTCAAAACTAAAAGAGTCACCAGTTGCTTCAGGAGCACAGTCAGTGTGATTTAGTGTATTAGATAATTTTTTCAGCATTGAAAATTGAAATGTTTCTCATTATTTGTAGGTAAAAACATGGAACGTGCATCTCATTTGACTTTTAGAACAATGCCTCTAAGGAATAGTATCTCCCCTGAGGTGGCAGAATTCAGAGTTTTACATATGACTTTTGAGGATGTGGCTGTGCTGGAATCTGCCTTTAAACAAAAAACACTCACAAGCCTTAAGAATAGACATCAACTAGACTTTCAGTACAACACCTTCCTTATCTTTAGATCTTTTCAAAGCCTTCAATTAAAAGACTTGTATTAAGAGACCCTGCAGGACAGATTTGAATCGATTGTCGAATTTGTTTTCTGCTTTTCTTCCGTCAAATACTTTTTGCCTTCTATTTGTAAATAAGCCCGTTAAAACAGACACAGCAATATTTTTTCTATTTATACTATAGATCACTTTTTTCCTTCTGTGAACTTGTCTAATGTCTTTTTGTCCAATATCTAGTCTGTGTCTTGTCTAATTTCTTTCTTCATTCTAAATCTGTCAGTGTTATTTTCATGTGAAATTACCTGGTTTTTATGTCATGAGAAGTGAATAATCATATCTATTCACCTTCTCTGTGCCGCTCATAATTTTAAAATCTTTTATAGAATCTCAGTTGTGTCTTTTCAAGGTTATAGAGTCCCAGTCTATTTACTCATTCATCATAACAAAGCTATTTCATTACTTTGATCATTCTTGTTGTCCTTTTCTGTCTTTCTGATTCTACTGTACTTTTTTTTAGGTAAAAGGTCCAGGTAGATTCTAAAAATATGCAAGAGACAGGCAGGCAATAGATTCATACAAAAATATATTATTTCTTTTTCCTTCCTAGTCAATAATGGCATTTAATTTACTTTTCTGACAACTGTAGAATACTAACACAATGTATTGATACAACATTTTAAGAAAAATAATCACTATTTGTTCACAAATTCAGCACCAGAAATGTATTTTTTTATGATTGTTTTGGTGTTGTTTCTTACCCTGAAGTTTCTGGTTTGTTTCTCTTGAGCCCCAAACTCTTACTTTACTGAATTTCTGCACAGCTAGACTAAATTATTGATGTAGTTGTTAATTAAAAATCCAGCAATTTTTTTTGTAAATAGCATGGTAATATATGTATGTTTGTTTGTTGATCCATAATTTCTGAGAAAAAGCAGAATACAAGAAAAAATATTTAAAATTTCCTATATCATTTATAACACATTATGGTCACAAAAAGTAAGACAAATAGTATTTAAAAAACCCCTCAAAGGTTAAAGAAAATAATTAAACATTAAACAGCCTTTTCAAATGATACAGCTCACTTACTTCCTATTATAAAGGTTATATGCTGTAAATACTTTTCGTGAAAATCAATTCTGTCTGTCCCTAAGTATGATAAACTCGCAGTTTACAAAGCTCACTAGTAATACACAGGGCACAGGAAAGCGTAATCTTGGACATATAATTCTGTTCAGGTAGAATCATATGAAGCAGAAGTAGAGAAAATGGGCTATGTCCAATATTTTAATTAAAATGTATTGGGGAACCTATCTCTCCTGGACATAAACACATTCGACAACTTTGATTAAGGATTTTCTGTGTGAAAATGCCAGCTTTCAGTTTCCTTTATTCTTCGTGTGCCTCGTTTGGAGGTCACACAAGAGAATTTAGCACTCCAGTGCTGCACTGGCAGCTGGAAGGATGTGACAAAGTGCAGTGACATTTACAAATCCTTTGATTGCCAGGGATGATTAGATGCCCTGGTTAGTCAGAGGAGTGTTTATTGTTTCTTTGTAGCAACCGTAAAAGAGTCAGTCATCAGATTATATGTGCTCAGTAGAAAAGGGTACAATAAAGGTGAAGTACCTAGTCTGGAAATACTACAAATGAAATCTAGGGCACTAACTTGGCCTGCTTTTTGAATGCAATGAAAACATAAGCAGAGTTTTAAATATCAGTGATGATGAAACTGCAAAGTATGCACCAATCTTCTAGAAGTTTGGTTTATCAAACACCACTCAAAGAGATGAAACCTTAGGGATTAATGAGAAAGCTTTGTTTCAAATTTAGCTATTTTTATACAATTTATCTCTCCATAGCGTAGCCACTTAAGGTGAAGTGTCCAACTTACACCACTGATCTAGGCTTCTCGCACAGTGAATGATTTACTCTCTGGAAAGCCTGTGCCCATTGCTATACTTCAGTTCTACGAGATATCCCATCACTTTTCCATGACCATAGTGAGGATGCTACTCTGTGTTTCATACGGATTTCTGATTCTTCCTGTTTATCTCCTATTCCTCTTTCTTTCACGTGCAGGCACTTGACATGTGCCTCCTATCATGCTGCTTTCTCAGGAAAAGTCTGGGAGAATACTCCATCACACTGTATTCTACTGCCCTCCTTGCCTCTGATCTCCACTTTGGGCTTTGAACTTCATCCCTCAATGCTTTAGGTTAAAGTTGTGCTCACTAGATTGGTAGGTCTATTCGTGAAGAGATTGCTATCTCATTTTTGTTAAATGGATCCTGTCTTATCCCCACAATCCTTATTTCTCGAATAGGTCTTGGTGGTCAGAAAAGTCCATACTCTGTCTGTCATATCAGCCACACACCACCATGGTGACCTACAAAGTACATCTGCTCCTACCTGACATTTCCCTTTCACTACCAGTCCCAGGGAAAACACCAGTTGGCCTTCCATGCCCTTCGTGTTGGCCCCTGGAACCTTGTGGTCACTCTCAGCACACTCAGGGTCTCTCTGAACAGTATTGTTTTGGACCATATGGATGAGCAGCATGGGGCAATATTTCATGGGTTGAATGCCTTTTGGTAGTCTCTCCAAAACACAGCAGTTCTCAGCTTCTGGCAGGTAAAGTTGGCAAGGCAGCTTTGTAGACAAGTGCCTCAGCTGGCTGAAGAAGGGAGGCTGTGATGACAGCCACCTATTACCTTCTGGTGGCACTGTTTTCAGCCTGCAAATCTGCCCAGCTGATCTAGAAGCTTTCTGGGCAGAGTTGGTTTGTCTTTCTAGTTACTATAGCCCTATACCTTGTTGTTGACCCCTATAAGTGAAGAAATAACCTTCTTGCTGGGGGAAGTTACAAGCTTCCAGCTTTCACTGTCATGGGAGTCTTCATAACACCCTCCGCTCACTCAAGCATATCCTCTGACTGTCCCTCATTCTGTGCAACAGGAGCTTGCACAACGCTTCCCCACCTTCAGAGAATGCAAATAAGCTGCAAATCCCGCAGTCATCCTCCTTGTTGATGGATAAGCACAGTCTGCTCATTGCTTCTCTTAGCCTAGCTGCTCCACAATTTGTGTTTATGCTCCACAGATAACGCCACCAAGACCTCCAGTCTCAGGAACTCTGCCAAGACCAAAGTTTCTGACTGACCAGGACAGTCAATCCTACTGGCACTGGAGATCATCCTGCAACATGCTGTGTTCTGCAGTCCCATAGTGTCCTGAGCAGCAGCTCAAGGCCTCCTGGGTGCTCCTTTCCACATCAACTGCCAAATCCCCATTTACCCATTCTGGTCACTAGTTAAACATTAAATTACTAAACAGATGTTAGTTAAATAGTAAACAGACACAAGCCTTCTCAGAACATGGTCAAGCTCCCAGTTTATATCCTCAAAATATTTTGCTTAATTGGACGAAAGTTATTTTTAAAATTATTTGTGCCTTTGGAATAAAGGCCATGCCTAGCTGTACTGACACCTTGGAATTTTCTGCTTGTTTGTCTACAAGGAATACATTATCTTATGGCTGACCTGAAGGTTCCAAAGAGTCTGATGCTTATCTCAAACTGCAAAATAAAGAAGACATATTCCTCCAACCTCACCTCCTCAAATGTGAAATTAATGTACAATATATGGTTTATGACAGCAGAAATAGCATTTGCACTACAACGTATATTATTTGAAATGTTAAAACAATAGACTTTCTTGGTATGTGTGTCTCTCTCTGATGAAAGAATTACAGGTGTGGACTGTATTCCTGAATGCATAAGTAGAACCTAGCACTGAAGACAGACGGAAAGGATGCAGTACAACTGTTTTATAGTTTTCCTTAGAATTAGACAGGTTTTCTTCTTCAAAAAAATTACAAGATGCTTCTGTGTTGTGGGACTGGGTGGTACCATCTGCCTCCTGCATGCAGTTATTATTTTGCACTCATGGGCATTTTACAGCAGTAGCTCTGCAATTAGGTGATGATTAGTGAGTTGTCCAGTTTTTAAAGAACTACTTTTGTAGAAAGCAATGCACCAATTGCACCTCTGTCCAGATGTTTTGTGCAGATGGTATATTGTTTTCTACGAGATATAAATAAAAAGCCTCATTGGGAGGGCATATTTATGCATGAATTAAAGAATGATATTATCCTCCTCTACCCTTCCATAACTAGTTCTGAAAATTATTTTAAACTTTTCTTTCTCAGATTACTTCAGTTTTAACAAAACCTCAGAATTCTTGACAGCCTGAATGTATCTTTCTAAAACATAACGTTATTCATGAATTATTTCCTTGACTGTGATGAACAGGTCCTGTGTTCATGAACATTAGGTAATATTAAAATAAAGAACGAAAAAAAACCCCAAAATCTGTCAAATTCATATGACCCATCCTTCCAAGTGTTGAGCTTCTGTGACTATTCTGTGTCGTGTTTTTATGTTGGTATTTCACCACAGATTAGTTCTTAGTAGATCTACTCCACATGTATTCATGAATTAGTTAGAACATATATACCTTAATCAAGTATTGAACGCTAATGTAATGTCATGATTATTCTGTTGACCTGTTCAGTATAGGATTATATTTCTTTTGAAATGCATCAGCAAAGGACACACATCTTATAAATGGCAGACATATTGTAAAATGTACTGTTATCTCTACTGTTATTTATGGCTAGGGGGACACAGTTAAATTAAGCCTTGACCACAATGAAGAACTAAGATTGTGCAGTGTAAGTGAATCCCAGTCCTTGTAACTGGAGGCCTTGTAGGTATTGTCACAATGTAGAAACTCACTGCTGATGAGAAAAGGAAATGAAACATCTCTAAGAATCAGGACAACAGGTCTGATTGATTGAACATTTAGGACTAAATCAACGAACGACTTTAGATAGAAGACACTAAGGTACAAATACCTATGTTTAAGGTTCTAACATGGAGAAGAAAGATTTGTGTGTCTGTTGTCATGCTAGTATCATGATAAACACTTTACATGACAAATGTGAAAATTTGAAATCTATGTTACATATTAAGGAAGGAAGAGGTGTGAAGTTCTTGCATTAGTTTAGCCAAAAATAGTAATTGTGATTGGTCTGCTGTGAATGGAATACAAAATGCAATTGCCTCAAGCTATATCCAGGTTAAATGCTAAAAAAGTATTACAACACCTCGAAACACCCCTTTAACCTGACACACCAGGTCCTGCACTTTAGCCACAAGCCCAGGCAGCGCTACAGGTTGGGGATGGGGTGGCTGGAAAGCTCTACAGAGGAAAAAGACCTGGGGGTGTTGGTTGATGCTCACCTGGACATGAGCCGGCAGTGTGCCCAGGTGGCCCAGGCATCCTGGCCTGTATCAGGAATAGTGTAGCCAGCAGGAGCAGGGAGGTGATCGTCCCCCTGTACTCAGTCCTGGTGAGGCAGCACCTTGAGTACTGTGTCCAGTTTTGGGCCCCTCACCACAAGAAAGACATCGAGGCCCTGGAGCATGTCCAGAGAAGGGAAATGAAGCTGGTGAAGGGTCTGGAGCACAGGTCTTATGAGGAGCGGCTGAAGGAACTGGGCTTGTTTAGTCTGGAGAAGAGGAGGCTCAGGGGAGACCTTATTGCCCTCTACAACTACCTGAAAGGGAGTTGTGGTGAGCTGGGGGTCGACCTCTTCTTGCAGATAACTACTGACAGGACTAAGGGGAACGGCTGCAAGTTGTGCCAGGGGAGGTTCAGGTTGGAGATGAGGAGAAATTTCTTCTCAGAAAAGATGGTTGGATATTGGAATGGGTTGCCCAGGGAGGTGGTGGAGTCACCGTCCCTGCGGGTGCTTAAGGAAAGGTTAGATGTGGTACTTAGGGACATGGTTTAGTGGTTAATAGGTGGTGGGGGGATGGTTGGACTGGGTGATCCTTGAGGTCTCTTCCAACCTTAATGATTCTATGATTCTATGATTCTATAACCTTTGAGCTACAAAACGTCTACAGTTCAGCTCTTGCCTAAATGCCCAGAAACACATTTCTGCACATGTTCAAATCACAGAAATTAAAAATTCAAAATTTTGCATGCACCTCAACCCTGTGGTCATTGGTAACTCTCTTGAAAGGAGAAGTCAATGAAACATTTTCAGAGCAACCTGCTGGACTGGTGTCAGAAAAAAGCACAGCTGGAGCAATGCTGATGTCTTTAGGAATATAAAGCCCTTAGTTGAATAGAAATGTGTATAAACCAGACAGATTTGCTTGAACTCTACCTTCATAGCTGTGTAAGAGCCCCTGTACTTGAGTTGCTGGTTCTGGGAGAGCATAAACACTTGGGGTGTTCAGAAGTACCACAATCTGGCCTCTCTTTTACCTTTGTAGACTGCTTGAATTCAGTTTGAGTTTAGGCAATATGTAAATTACATACTCATTTATGGCCAGTAGTGTAAGGCACTTTCCCTGTATGACGTTGCTTGCACAACAAAACCACTGACGTCAATGGGATTGATCATTGGAGGTGCATAGAGTGCTGGGACCTCTCCATATGCAGGAAATTGCTTCCTTGAGCACTGTCTAGAATACAACACACAGGTGAGTTTTCCTGTCTACAGGAGCAGAAACTGTGTTGCCCCTAAACTGGCACAGAAAAGGATCCTTCAAGCAAGTAGTGGGACAGAGAGTTATAGGAAATCAGCAAATTGTCAGCATCCTGAAATCTTTACTAGGTTTCACTAGAAATGATGCATGATGCTGATGACCCTCCTCAGTCTGGGGTACATCTGGTTTTGATTTTAGAAATATTCTTGAGGTTTTTGTTTGTTTGTTTTTTGTTTTTGTTTGCTTGCTTGGTTGTTGGTTTTTTTTGTTTTTATTTTAAGGATCATAGCTTTTCTAGTTTCCAGTTCCTCAATTCCTTTTTTTTTCATCTCTAAAACTGATTTTACCTGATCAATACAAAATTGTGCTCCTATAGTAACCTTTGATTGATGACTGTAATTTGTGATACCATCCTATGTCTGCCAACATAAAAAAGCCAACAATTCATAATGCACCTTTATGTTAGAGCTGTTTACTAAGGGTTAAAAATTATTACGTACTACAAATATGAATAAAGGTGTAATAGCTGATTATAAAATTTGATCATTACTTATCATTATTTACTGAACTGCTTTAAACTCAATCTTTTTTAACAGAAGAAAAATTTATGAAGAGAATTGTTAATGGTACAATGATTCAGACATTACCAGTAAATACAAATTTAATTATAGACATTTTTCTGTAAGTCTTTTCTTTATATTACTTACTTTATATAGAAGGTACCTCTAACTTCCTCTTACAGTTGATTAATTTGAGTAACGATATGATTTTTAATTTGATCCCAGTTATCCATTGTCAAGCAAGTCGTGTAGCTCTTTATATGAGTTTTAAAATGCTACATATGAAAACAACATTATTTTATATTTACCTGGATGGGTGTAAAAACTAAGTTATAGCACAGAACATCTGAAAATTTCGTTCCTTTTGACATGTATTGTGTGCTTCCTTCTTAATCCTCCTAGAAGTTCTTCTCTGTTTTTGTAACACTAAACCTGTTATGAGTATTTTGGAAATTATAACTGTGATTTATCACCAGTCCAGCAGGATTTACCAACTAATTTGTCCTTTTGCTCTTTGCTATTGGGAAATAAACCATGGTAACTAAAATAATACTTTTAAAGGTGATGTGATTACTCAAATACCAACATACTGTGTTAATTAAATAATTTTGTAAAATTATCACTGACAGTATTATAGACTACATCTTGGAATAGACATTAAATTATTTCACCTTCTGTTAGTGTGCTATATTTATACTCAATCGATCTGTATTGGAAATTTGATAGATTTATATCACTGACTAGTATCTCAATAGAATAAGTTTGCTTTTAATCATGGAAAAGAGTATACTTCTAAAAGTCAGACAAGATGATCTTAATTTAGGAGACTGGTCATAACAAAAAGTTGGACCAAAATTTAGGTGGGACAGCATAATACTTATGACATTAAGACTAATGTAATGCAACTCCTTTTTTGGAAAGACAGAAGAAGAAAAGAAAGTCCAATAGCAACTGAATTTAATTGAAACTCTGAAAACAATGTACATTTTAGTCTTTCTAGCTTATTCCACTTGAATCTTTTATTTTGTAACGTCTGAGATGTTAATCATTACAGAAGTTCAAAGCCATTTCATTACTATTTAAGTAGAAAGGGTGAGATAATCTGTTATAATTTTGTCAATTTCATTGAAAGAGATATCTCTCAAGAGACATTATCTGCACCAATATGAAAGGAAAAAAAACAGTGATAAGAGAAATATTTTTTCCTTTTTCTTTTTTTTTTTTCATCAAAAGTACAAGTCTTAAAATAATTAAGGTATAAATTGCAGGCTTGGGGGTTTTTTTGATTGTTTTAGTGAATAAATATTGAAAAGTGCATAGGCATTGAGACAGATGACGTTCCATTGTTTTATATCTCTGCTTGAGAAAATAACGGTTTCAGTGAAGTATTTTGAACCTCCTAAAATTTTTTGCACTTTCCCACTTAATGACAGCTTCTTTCTAATGCTTACAATAATCTCTTCATGTCAGTCCTTATGGTCAACTCAGACAAGCTAGGTGCTGTCAGTGTCTGAGCCGTGAAAGCCCTTGTCGTATAAAGCCAGAATTGTACATCTTAAGTTTGTATTCAGACAGTTAAAACACCAGCTGCTCACTGCTGGAGGCAATATACAGTTTATTTCTCTTTCAGTCATGATCCCCAGCACTTCTTAAGAAGGCAGCCTGAGGAATGATGGCCATTAATATAAATTTGAAGTCAGAGAAAAGATTAACACAGAAAATTTCCATGTTTGTGCCAGCAAACATTGACAAACCCCTGTGATTTAAAATACCTCCTGACAGTTTTGATTATAATTAAAACACAGACATATGGGAGGTGAAAAACTGAGTGTCATTTGAGCTGTCTGAGTAGCAAAGAGAAGTTTTAGAAGCAAAGAAACAGGGAACTTGTTTCTTATTAAATGTCACTTCTCTTGTTTGTTCCTTGTTCTTTGCTTTGGTAATGGATCCAGTGGTGTAACCAATATTTTATTGCTAATATCTTCCCAATGTGATAAGTAAAGAGATTCTGATTGTTTACAAAAGGATTTGTATTTTCTTTGTAGTTCAGAATTATAGTCAATTATATTTTCTGGGAAGATACTCAAGGCTTCAGAGGAAATAGGACCTGCTTACCAGATTGGAATACCTTCTGGACTGTTTGCTTGTTGTAAAACATCAGCAGTTTCTTGAAAACAATCTATCTGTTACAGATGTATACAACAGCAAGGATATGGTCTGATTGCCTTTGTTTATAAAGTGTCATTATTGATTCAGTTCTGAGGAGATTTAAAGTATGCAGCAATGAATATAACAGCTGTGTTGATGACTATAAAGATTAAATAGGAAAATCAATATCTGTTTTTAAAACATTGAAGTGCATATATAACCTTTTTTTTTATTATTTTCTAAATTACCTGTTATTATGTTGTACATGAACTAAATGCGAGTCTCAGGTGAATTATTTTGCCTCTAGAGAGCTTTTTCTAGTACTTTGAGATGCACAGGTTAACTGTAAGTTATGTTTACCAATGACTTGAATAGCTTCTTAAGATAGACTGTAGCTTAAAATGATCTAATCTTCATTTTTACAAGCATTTAACAAATAAAACTAAATCACTGGCCTTGCCAGTAACATATAAAATCACTCATATGTATATGTTGTATACATACTTAAAATGCATGGTGCTTTTTACTACCCTCAGAAATACTTGAGATGATGAATTTTTGAACTCTAATGTCTTACTGATGTGTTTTCTTAAATGTCACAATTCGTAGTTCTACTTGGTAATTTATATGAAAAATTTAATACAATAATGCTGGAATAACCAAGAGCGCTCAGTTGAAACATAAAATACAGAAATAAAATAATGTAATTTTGTCTTAAAATTCTTTAAATTAAACACCTTGGTAGAATAACATCTATGAAAATTAGAAAAGGTAGAGGATAAACAAAAAGGAAGTCTGTAACTAGATAAAGGTAAAAGAGTAGAAGATTCAAACAAGCCATTTTTCTTGTAACATGCCTGTCTAGGTGACTTGTTTTATGCATAGAAAGCACTTCCAGAAAATTATTACAAAAAATGAGAAATCAATATTATGGAAGAAGATTAAAAGTACATTAAATAATAACAGTCTGTTTAAGAGCCCTCTGGAGACAAAGGGAAACCTGGACCAGATGAGAGTAGGCAGTGCAATGGTGCAGACAAAACTGAGTTTTGCTGCCCTGAAGGTGAGCTACAAGGCAGTCCTCATCACTGGCCAGGGAAAAACTTAGTTTGTGCCAGTAACAAAATAGATTCCAGGTAAAATAGAGGGAAGGCGAGGAACAAAAGGTAAGGAGGGACTAAGACCTTCTCAGAGGATGGGAGTGCCTCAAGGAGAGGTGTAGGTGTGGATTCACTGAAATGGATCAAAAGCTGCAAAGGGACAATTAGAGCTGTGGCAGGGAAATAAAGTATGAATGCTTCCTGAAGAGCGTGAACACAATAGAGTCAGATGAGCTGTTTAGGGGAAGCAGTAGACAGAACAGTGCAACTTCATTAGTGGTAAGTAATTCAGAGATGGAACATTTAGACTGAATTTTAAAACTGGGCATGTCCCAGGAAAAGAAGTTTCATTTAGAATAAGAAGGTATCTCCCTTTACTATCATTGTAGTCTAAAAGCTGATATTTAGATCAGTTTAATTTAAATGTCATACTTAAAGTATGCTTAGAAATACTTTTCTGATGTCCATTCACTGACATGAGTGAAGCAAAGAACCAAATCTTCTCTACTGCCTTGTGGGAGGTTAAATTGCTGGATTAGGGAGTGCCTAGCCAAGACAAATTGGTTACCGTAGTTTAGCTTTGCAATACCTATTGCACACTTTTATGTCTATGTAAAAAAAGGGATTGATAACCTTGAGGTAAGTACACAGCAAGAGCAGACACATTGGCAGCTCCCACAGAGTACCTGACAAGTTTAAACTCGTACTCTAGCTCAGTATAGAGCATTGGCACATATATCCATACTGCTGTAATTGTCACCAGTTCCAATGCTTACCATTCTTTGAAGGTGTCCTTCAGCAGGTAGCCCAAACTTATAAGATCTGATAGAACCATAGCTAACTAATTTAATGTATCTAAAAAATGTATATATATATACCTTCTGCATCCTAATCTTCACTCTTATTGTTACCTGATATTGTTTTTTGAACCTCATTGTGGTAGATTATTTTATTTCTATCTCCAGGCTGGAGAGCTGGGCGGGGAGGAACCTGATGAGATTTAACAAGGACAAGTGTAGGGTCTTGCACCTGGGAAGGAAGAATCCCATGTGCCAGTACAGGTTGGGGACTGACCTGCTGGAGAGTAGTGTAGGGGAAAGGGACCTGGGGGTCCTGGTGGACGAGGGGATGACCATGAGCCGGCAGTGTGCCCNTCAAGAAGGACGGGGAACTGCTAGAGAGAGTCCAGTGCGGAGCCACTAAGATGATCAAGGGAGTGGAACATCTCCCTTATGAGGAAAGGCTGAGGGAGCTGGGTCTCTTTAGCTTGGAGAAGAGGAGGCTGAGGGGTGACCTCATCAATGTTTGTAAATATGTTAAGGGTGAGTGTCGGGAAGATGGAGCCAGGCTCTTCTCAGCCTCACTAAGCGATAGGACAAGGGGCAACGGGTGCAAATTGGAGCATAGGAGGTTCCGAGTTAATGTAAGGAAAAACTTTTTCACTGTGAGGGTGACCGAGCACTGGAACAGGCTGCCCAGAGAGGTTGTGGAGTCTCCTTCTATGGAGACATTCAAAACCCGACTGCACACGTTCCTGAGTGATGTGCTCTAGGTGGCCCTGCCTTGGCAGGGGGGGTTGGACTAGATGATTTTTCGAGGTCCCTTCCAACCCTTGTGATTCTGTGATTCTGTGATTGTAGTAAACTTATTTTATACTGTCCCTTATATTCTGCTGTCTTTAGCTTTTGGATTCTGTGTACTACCCACTTAGTTTCTATTGACCTGCATGTCCATGTACATCATCCAATAATTTGATATTGACCCAAACCATTGCTGAAGTTACAGACCTTGGAGAAGAGTTTTTTGCATAATCTTGTACTGAAAGAAGTAAAAATTAGAGTACAACAGATATAAAAAGATGTTATATGAAACTGTAAACATAGGTAACTGTAAACATGAATGAGTAAACTATTAATATATTTTTAGTGCAGCTATTTTACTGGTAGGAATGAACCACAAACATTTCCATTGCTTTGCAATTTTAAAAGTTGACATTCTGATGATTCTTTCTAATAATCTTAAGGATGGACTCAAATCATATGGCACAAATCAGGAAAGAACATGCTTTTTGACTTGTATATGCTTAGTGATTAGCATAATGTAAAAATTACTGTTGGAACAAAAGCTCTTTACCTGCTTCAAACATATGCTACTTACAGAAATTTAGTCTCTTTGGTCTAGAGTTTGCTCTCATATATGCTACTGTTATTATTTCCAGCTGTTGGTCACAATTCAGCCATCTAGTCTTTGTCTAGGAACTGCTTATTCTCTGTGCACTAGAGACGTATCAACTTCAGAGTAGGTGAGGTTAATACCAAGGAATTCTTAAGCATTAAAAAAAATTAAAAATAAAAATTATGATTTCTTAACAATTTCAAAGAAAATTAGAATTTGACAATGGATTATAGCAGAATAAATTCATCGTCAGGTGATGAAAATGTCTCTCTCAAAATAACTTTATTTAATGCAGGTTTTAAAAAGGCAACTACTTTTTTTTTCTAGCAGTGGAGGACACTAGCTCAAAATATAATGTTGGATAAGAAGCTCTTCTTCACCCAAGACAGTATCTTGGTAGGGTAGCACTGAGAGCAAGGAGTTGCGTCTTGTATGAAGAATTGCTTCCTCCTCTTCAGACCACAAAAGGTTGCACAAACAGCATGGGTGAAGGCTCTGGATCTCACTTTCCCCAGTGCAACCAGGCTGCTCTAGAGTGACTGAAGGCAGGATCTTTCTCTCGTTTCTAGCACAGAACAAAGACACATCGAAAAAGTAAATTTTTATTTGTTTTGGTCTTTTCTCTTTTCCTGAAATATGAACTTTGATATTGATCTCTTGTAGGTTGGAAGGAGGGTAGAATTTATACCATGGCTGTGGCTGCATTTGTATGACTTATGGAAAGGACTAACCTTTGTCACGTTCTTGCCGGAAATACGCTCTTTTTATTTTTCAGAAGTTTGCAGAAACTTCTGGTAAGTGCAGAATGTGCCTACGTTTTAAAATTCTTCTGCGATGCAGAATTGGGGCATAATTTTTCTGTGGAATTTTTATTGTACACCTTGAGGTGAATTAAACACACATTTGTGCTTTGATATTATAAAAAAAAAAAAAAGAAAATAATGAACAATGCATTGGACAGGGTCCTACAACAATAAGTGCTTTTACAAGGACTGTGCAAACGTGCCTCATAAACTGGCTACTCATACACACTTGCAACTTCACCAGTCCTATAACTGTCAGCATGGGGTGCCTCCACCCAGCCTTGGGTTCATTCCCCAACCCAGCTCTGCAGCCCAAAAGTGGCCCCAGAGCACTCCATTCCAGGATGGATGCAAGACAATGCTGAGGCTGTATCTTTTCTCATATCACCAAGGGAAACCACTCCCTTACAGGGCTTCTTTCTGTGTCTGAGATTCCTACTTCCAGCCAGTTTAAGCCCTTCTGCAACTGAACCTTCTTGCCCTCAATGCCAGATCATTCCTTGGTCACAAATTATCACTGCTGAGAAGGTACAATTTTAATTTTCCAGCTTTATCACTGGGCATAGAAAAAGGTACAAACAGGTTACAAAAAGGTTACAATGCCTTTCTCCAATATAAATTAGACTCATATTCAAGCAAGAAGTTATCTAAACAGATTTTGGACTATAAGTAGATAGATGATACTTTGAAAGATTTATAGTAAATATAATATTATCACTAATTCAGTTCAAGATTCTCCTGAGCTGAAGAAGATTCAGTTTGTTAGAGTTTTGACCTTATTTTATCACAAACATATAAAAAGATATCCCTGAACTATCTTTTTTTTTTTTAAATGGAAAATGAAAAATAGAAATACCTGATAACAATAACAAAAATGGAATATGCAGGTACAAAATGAAAACAAATTTAGATCTCTTCCTTTTAACTGTCAAAAGTAAAGAACATGCATTTGCCACAGCTCATACTTCAAATCCCTTTGTTTTCTTTGAAAAACAAACCAATTTGTCTTAAACTTGTCCATAAACAGGAAATGTACAACTATTTGCATTATTTCCCAGATCAAAATATTAGAGAATGCAAACCTGTACATTGCATTCAAGGCCCAAAGTGTACTCTTTACGATAAGGCTTCACAGACGGTGAAACCATGGTGATTCTGCTATGCACCAGAAAAGCTTAATGAGAGCCTATAAAGTTGATCCCTTTCGGTCTGCTGTGCCACATAACAGCTTACAGCTGGTATAGAATTTTTAAGAGATGAAGCAGGAGCAAAAAAGCCAGTCAGGGACACTCAAAGCTTACGATCGTGCTAGTAAAACAAAAAATGGTAGGGCAATAGCCCAGGCGCTGGAAATCTATATTCTCAAATTGTTAGAATGTCCAGCACTTCCCAAAATTCTTATGTGTAGTTTGGGCGTTAGACCAGTTCAGGGATCATTCACAAACACCAGCTTGATCAATACCATTCTGTTTCAGAAACCAAGAGTGTGTAATAATCCTGACATAGTCAAATGTTGCCATCTAGAAAAACAGACCATCATGAGTCCTCAGACCGCAAGTTTGCAGTAATACACAAGAATTTCAGTGAAAATCATGTCAACAGACATGATTTTCACTGAAAAAAAAGCTTGTGAGCTGTCAACTATGTCAAAAATAATCCTTATAATTGCAAGACTTTCTTAGTCAGAGAATCACAGAATCATAGAACAGTTTGGGTTGGAAGGGACCTCAAAGATCATTCCTTAGGACCATGACCTGGGCCATGTTCCACTAGACCAGGTTGCCCAAAGCCACATCCAGCCTGGCCCTGAACACTTCCAGGGATGGGGCCTTCACAGCTTCTCTGGGCAACCTGTTCCAGTGACTCACCACCCTCACAGTAAAGAATTTCTTCCTAACATCCAATCTAAATCTCCCCTCTTTCAGTTTAAACCCATTACCCCTTGTCCTATCACTCTCTGCCCTAATAAACAGCCCCTCCACATCTTTCCTGTACTGAGGATTCCAGAGCTGGACTCAGTACTCCAGGTGAGGTTTCAAGAGAGTGGAGTAGAGGGGGAGAAACACCTCCCTCGACCTGCTGGCCACACTGTTTTTGATGCAGTCCAGGACACGGTTGGCTTTCTGGGCTGCCAGGGCACACTGCTGGCTCATGTTGAGCTTCTCATCGATCACCACCCGCAAGTCCTTCTCCTTGGGGCTGCTCACAATCCTTTGTCAACCCAGCCTGGTGTTGTGCTTGGGATTGCACCGACCCACGTGTAGGACCTTACACTTGGTCTTGTTAAACTTCATCCTGTTCACACAGGCCCACCTCTCTAGCCTAAGGTCCCTCTGGATAGCATCCCTTCCCTCCAGCATGTCGACTGCACCACACAGCTTGGTGTCATCAGCAAACTTGCTGAGGGTGCACTTAAACCCACTGTCCATGTTGCTGACAAAGATGTTAAACAGTGCCAGTCCCAGTACCAACCGCTGAGGAACGTCACTCATCACGGATGTCCACTTGGGCATCGAACCGTTGACCACAACTCTGAGTGTGGCCAGCCAGCGAATTCCTTAATCCAACGACTGGTCCATCCATCGAATCCGTGTCTCTCCAATTTAGAGACAAGGATGTTGTGCGGGACAGTGTCAAATGCCTTGCACATGCCAAGTCATTTTGTGAAAATTAGATGCTTTCTAAATTTTCTAAGTTGGGAATATATGTGGTAGAAATATCTAGCTTTTCTGTATTTATTTCCAGCTCTGCTATTATCTCCTGCATAGTTGTAGGCAGTCAGTTGTACATTTTGTCTACTTAAAGGATCCATAAGTGGTCGAATTCTACTACCTGTATATTCAGAGTCTAGAATAGTGATACTAAATAGGCAACATGGTGATACAAATACGTAGAAATGGACTTTAAAAGATTGATTATTTATGCATAAGGCTACTCTAAAGAATAAGCTCTACACATCACACCCAATGTTTAAATTCTGTAGTTCTTCATTTGTTAAAAATATACTGGCCACAATATACAGGAATACATCTTAGATCATTATGACATCCTTCATGATACTATTGGGAATACTGACAGATAATTCACGGGTGTAGAAGACAGGTACTCTGCATATACTTTTACAGACTTTCAAGAAATAATTAAAAACAGAAACAAAACCACCACACCAGAACAGAAAAAAAAAGATTTGTCCTAAATTCCTCCAAAGATGGTCACAATAATCTTGATTCTAGAAGCAGGAGGATATAAATTGCTCCATTGTGTTCCTTCTCAGAAAAGCTGGGAACTGGACCTCAGATCTTTATTATTAGACATCTGCTCCATTTGGTAGCTTTATGCTCACTAGGTTGACCCCTAAAATTATTTCATTGACTCTGCCTTAGGGGGTCTGCCACACTGACACTTCAATCAAATATGTGCTCAAAAGGGAACATATACAGTGATAAACCAAAAGACAAAGTAACTCTTTGTATCTGAGAAAAATGTTACATGAAATATCATGAAATCATCAAAACATGATTATTTTGAATATGTAAATAAATAATGAATCCGTAGTGGAAGGTGTTGAAATTTAAACTGCAATATGTTGGTAGGGGTGAAGTTTTTTCTACTTTTTCTAGACTGAACTGTGCAATTAATATTTCTAAGAAAAGGTATTTCTGAAGAGTCTTCAACATTTTTTACTTTATTGTAAAGAAGAAATAAGTATGTCAGTTTCTAATTCTAATTTGGTGAGGACATACATTCTGATTGTTCTGATGTATATTTAACATTTTGTACATAGGTAGAATTTTTGTGCACATATAATGAAACTGCCCAAGTATTAATATTTATAGGCTGTTCATGTATCAAGAGATAAAGATAATTACAGGTCAGAAGTTATCATTTGACCCAATGGTTATCCAGCCTGACATTGTGATTAATGGGATTTACAGAAAGGGGTGGTTCATCGCTGCTGCTGATAAATCCTATTATGTTCACTTGTCACTAACCAAGTATTGAAATAAATGGCTGATGATGTACAATTCAGATAGGGGATGTGTGATCAAAGAAACCTAGCTGAGAAATGGAAAGAAAATCGCTCTTGAGTACATATACCCTGAACCCCCTACTATCAGAAGAGTTATGTACTCTGCATATAAGTTGTAGCTAAATAATACTACAAAGTTCAAATGGGATGGCAATAAGATATAAATATTAAGAGAAAAAGACAAAAACCCTACACTCATTTTGTTTTCCATGTTCTAGGGTAAGGATATGGGGTACTGAACAGGGGGACAGGAATGTCATTCATACACATAAGGCTTCTGCTGGGGACATTCTATGATTCCTTTCAGGGCATAATTTCTTTTCTGTCTTGATTCCTATACAGAGTTGAAAGGATATGACCTAGACTTGGATAGCTATTCCACTTTGCAGTGTAGTAATATACAGAATACAGCAACTTTTAATGAATGAGGCAAGTCAGAGAGACTAGGAGACAGAAAGAAATAACAGGAATCAAAGGCAGAGAAAATACTAACTTTGTGAGAACAGTCAGATTAGTTAGTAGGACAATTAATAAAGTTTGTTCCTAATACAGTTACCAAGCTGGAGACTGCTGCTGTCTGCTTGTAAAGGCTAGAAGGCGTTGAAATAATGTCCATTCTTGTTTCTTCAAACCTGTTCCCTCTCTGACCTACAGATTATTCTTATTTTCTCTACTGAGTGGTGATAGACATGGGGCATTTTATAAGAAAATATTTACTGTAGCACTAACCAATCTTCGTGTTCTCCAGAAAAATGTGCAAGATTATATGCAAGTGTCCCGAAGGCTGATACAAGACATGGGCTATCTGTAAGAACACGTTGCTTTTCTTAATAGTCTGAGTTTAATCTGACTAAGTAAGGTGACTCTGTTAGTAGGTAACATCTAAAAACATTTTGAAGACGATAACATAGATGATTCAATAGAAAATTTGGATTTTCTGCTGAATTTTCAATAGAAAAAGCAATGTGACTTACTACGGTTAGATCATGGTAGATTAATGCGTTATCCCTGTTCTGTAAGCATGACATAAATCATAAAAAAATGGTAGGATTTCTGTAAAGCATTTGCTACGTAGTTATAAGGCAGTAATTACTCAGTCTTAAGGAGACTCTATTTCTTACATATATTCCTGTTTTGTTGTGTGCTGAGAAGCCATTGCTAGAAATGACTGTGGGAAAGACAGACCTGTGTAGGCGGGACAAATACAGGATCACTGTATTTGATGTGAAACATCAGTGTTAAGGAGTGGTGAAAAGGCAAACTAGATGGTAGTAGAAATACATTTTCAGGAAAGATGTCATTAATACCATTGCAGGAGGTCCTGACAGTAGAGTACATAATGTAATTCTGAATTTACACTTTCACATTATTAATTACATATTAAAACACTACACAGTGGGCAAAACCTACTGCTGGTAAGTCAGTTTGGACCTAGTTACAAAAATCACATTTTGGATGGGAGGTACTGGCATCACAAGAGCAAAAAGAGCCATGTGTTGCTCCACATGTTGCATGTTGGGACAATATTAAGTTCTGAGGTAAAAGTCTTACGCAGAAATCTGAAGCAAGGGAGGATGCTTCCTGATCAAAGTAAAAAGACAGTGTCCCAGCTTGCAGAAAATGGAAAGTGGCAGATATTCCTTCAGAAGAGAACAAAAAAAGACTGGAAAAATGCTACAAGCCTGAGATGAGGTCCACCAAAGATTAAATATGCAGTGACAGAATGGGTGTAAGTGTTTGAACCAAATTAAAATGTCACATGCTTTTTGAAAGCAAACTTAAATCAATAGTCAGAAGTCATGAAAGGTCAATATTTTGTGTCTCAGCATCCTAATATTCTTAATAGCATCTCTTATTAAACATAATGTATTTTTAAGTGTTACCATCTTGTGCTGCTACTATCTTGGAAGAGAATAAAAGCTGTATACTCAATCTGTCTAGCAAAAATTCTCCCTGGAAGGATGTAACCAGGCGTCTGGTAACGTAGTAGCTAGGCATAGAGGAAAATAGGGGAAAAAATCCCACATGCACCAAATATCAATGGTAATGCCCAAAATGTAGATTCTATCTGGCCATGACAGAACCTCACTATCCAACAGCGAGGTTCTGTAACAACCTTTTATTAAATTTTGGAAAGATATAAACTCAACAAATTTTAAAAATATTTTTTTTGTACTAAAAAGGATCACTCAGCCTATTTGTCATAGTAGGGACACAAATCTGGGGGTTGCATTGTATACCTCTTCAGTAAAACATTATTCCTTTCACAAATTTAGACTGTGTTTATATATTATATGAAAATGTGCTTTGTCTACTTTTTAAGTAATTTTGCTTTTAATACAATCATATGTGTACTTACTTTGTTTCTTGGAAGGTAAAGAAACTCTTCTACAAGTCTTTAATCTCTACTTCATATGCAGTCAATACATGAATTATGCAGAAGTAGTGGGTTTTGTGTCATATCCTGACAAAAATGAGTTTGTTCTACTGTAGTAACACCACAGTGCTGGCAGTCAGTAATTCCATGAGAACCTTTGATTGCCTTCAGAGAAAAGAAAAGTGAATAATCAGTACCCTAAGGAAGATATATGAGTGCTATAATTCAGTTCCTAAATGACGTGGCAATTAATAACCAATAATGATGAAGGCCAAAGAGCGAAAGGATATTAGTGTGCTGTAAATGATTTCAAGGAGACTATGTGAGAAAGGGAACAATTCTCAGGGATCTTACAGGCCAGCAGAGAATTCAGAGAATTCTTTAATTCTCCTACATCTGTAGGTGAACTGTTCTGTGTGAAAGACAATAAGAAAGATAGTCTTCCTCCTTGCGTGATGATTAAATGACAAGTATATAATGTTAAATAGTTTTTCATAGCTGAAGCAGACAAAACTCAGCAGTTTGAGCAAAGTAGCATTCTCTAACATCTACATTTGCACAAAGCATGGCACTAGTGGTAGTGCTATGAAATAAAATATATTATCATGCAGTTTAATAGGTGGTAAAGGAAAAAGACAAGAAAAAATCCCTATGAAAATGTAAATACAGAATAGTATGGTGTAACAGCACAATATGAAGAATGGATAACTAGAGACAATACTGTGAAAACAGATGTTCCTACTCATCTGTGCTTTACTGTTATCCTTGGATTTTTTTTTTCCCTATTGCTTTCTAAGCTAAATCTTAAATATGTGATCATAAGATATAAGACTGTCTCATTACTGGGCTCAGCCTGGCACTCAGATATTCAGAAAATCCTTAACTGAAAATTGATGATGTTACAGATGGAAAATGTGTGGAAATTCTTTCTTATAAATGCCTTAAAAATCCTAAAGTACATTTCAAGTAACTATGGTTGTGTGTACACATACATAGCTGTATACATATTAAGGTGCAGGACGAGGATTTGGTTAAAATACCTTTTTAATGGGATGCTTCTCTTTTTATTTAAAACAGAGTTTAAATATAAACATGGCCAAGCTGCTTATCCCTGGTAGAACAGACAAAGCCAATACAAAAAAAGTATTTTAAAAAGTCATATCCACAAACATCTACATGCATATGTGCATTTGAATTACTACCATGTGTAAAGCTAGAGGACCAGGACAAAAACATACTAAAAATATTTTACTAAGAGCAAGGAGGTTTATTTGTCATTATTAGATTTATAAAAAAAAAAATATTAAGAACTAAGCAAGCAGGTGGTAGAAAAACACAGAAATCTGACACAAAGAGGTAAAGTTTTCTTCAAAATATAGAAATTTTTACTTTTAGTAGGGTAAAAAATATTTTACTTTCCCATAAGAATGTATAATAAAATATAAAATAAACCTCAACTTTACAATGTAAAAAGAAAATTTTAATTTAACTGGGAAAAATATGTCTTTATGCAGACGTTTAGCATAAATCTCAAGCAACACAAATATCAAGAAACTGAGTTCTTAGAATCATAGAATCATAAAATGGTTTGGGTTGGAAGGAACCACAAGGATCATCTATTTCCAACCCCCTACCGTAGGCAGGGACACCTTCCACTAGACCAGGTTGCCCAAAGCCACATTCAACTTGGCCTTGAACACTGCCCAGGATAGGATCTCCACAGCTTCTCTGGGCAACCTGTTCCAGGGCCTCATCACCCTCACAGTAAAGAATTTCTTCCTAATGTCTGATCTAAATCTGCCCTCTTTTAGTTTAAACCCATTACCCCTTGTCCTGTCACTGCACTCCCTAAGAAACAGCCCCTCGTCCGCTTTCCTGTAGGCCCCCGTCAGGTATTGGAAAGCTGTGATTAGGTCTCCCTGGAGCCTTCTCTTCTCCAGTCTGAACAAGCCCAACTCCCTCAGTCTGTCCTCATAGGAGAGGTGCTCCAGTCCTCTGATCAGCTTTGTGACCCTCCTCTGGACTTGCTCCAGCAGCTCCATATCTTTCCTGTACTGAAGACTTCAGAGCTGGACGCAGTACTCCAGGTGGGATCTCACAAGAGTGGAGTAGAGGGGGAGAATCAGCTCCCTTGATCTGCTGGCCACACTATTTCTGATGCAGCCCAGAACATAGTTGACTTTCTGGGCTGCCAGCGCACACTGCCGGCTCATGTTGAGTTTTTCATCAACCAGCACTCTCAAGTCCTTCTCCTCAGGGCTGCTCTCAATCCATTCTCCGCCCGGCCTGTAGTTGTGCTTGGGATTGCACTGACCCACATGTAGGACCTTGCACTTGGCCTTGTTGAAATTCATCTATATGAGAATATTTCTTATCTAGGTAACATTCTCAGGCACTAGAGCTCATTTTTTCTGTAAAGCTAAATTGTTAAAAAGTCTATGGCATAATTTTGGTCTAATCTTTTCCTACTCTTTTAAGGAGTTCCTGGTCATAGTTTGAAATGTAGTGTGGGCCAGAGATAGTTTCGATACATAGTCTGGAAGTTACCCATGTAGTCTGCTAGCAAAGATAGTTGCAACTTCACACTTACTTTACGTGCAAGTACAGATTCAGGCAAAAAGTTTATGCTGAGGACTTATATAAAAGTGAATATGATCTTTTCTCTAAAGAATTATTTCATTGCAAAGACACATTTTTGTTTGGATATATGTGGGATGGGAAGGGTGCCCTGTTTGTTTCCTCTGTGTTAATTAAATAAGCAGTTTTATGAACACTAGAAAGGTTTTTATTTCAAGTGTCTTGTTATTATAATGACCAAATATTTGTGTGGCTTTTTAGAACTTAGATCAGAATAGATCTAATGATTTTCATGCAAATTTTATGTTTGTTTGTTTTTTTTCCTTACTTCTTCTAGTCAGGTGTTTCTTCTCTTGTTTTTTATTTTGGCTTCAATAGTCATGAGATTATGCTTTTTAAATATACTGGGAGAAGAGAGAAAAATGAATAGTGGAATTGCAACTCTTCTTCATTAAAGTAGATTTTGTCTAGTTCAGGGATATATATTGGCAGATTGCCCTTGAAGACTGCCCTGGATGGCAAAGGGGACTAAAAGAGCTGGTTGGTCTTCAGGAATGACCTCGTAAGAGCCAAAACCAGGAACACCACATATTTAAGCACAAAAGGGTCAAATAGTGGTGGCAAAACGCCAAAGAGAATCAACAGGAAAATGAATAGACTAAAAGATGCCTGGATAATTGGCTATACTTCTGAGCTTAACTTGTGGATCAACTCCACAAAGTCCTTCTTGCAGACTGTGGTCAGCACTGCTCAATATCCTCTAGAGAGTGACACAGACAGTTCTCTCAGCAAGCCTACAGACGATCCAAAATTGTGGGCGATATACTGAAGGGCAAGATAGCTATTCAGTATGACCTAGTCAAGCCAAAGAAATTGCCTAAAAGGGACTTCATATAATTCAGCAAATCTAAGTGCAAAGTCCAGCACCAGTGATGGGATAATGCCACGACCCAGTAAAGGCTGGGGGCAACTGTCAAGAAAGCAGAGAAAGACTTGGGGGTCCTGGTAGGCAACAATATGAACATGAATCAGCAATGTGTTGCTGAAGCAAAGATGACCAAGCACATTCTGGGCTGTATTAGCAACTGAAAAACATGAATATATATGAGGCAATTAGAGAATCAGATTGCTGTACTGGGAGCGTTTAGAAGACTGAAAGAAAAATCAGGTCAGTTCTAAACCTAAACCCAAAATTTGAAATCTGAACTTTACTGAATTACTTTGTTAACAACATATTTTATATGTATGGTTAATTCTTATACATTACTTATCAATATTATTCAATTTACAAAACTGACAGTCTTTAACACTTATATGCTACTGCGAGTGTACAATACCATGAAGCTGATGCCATACAGTTAGCATGGATGGCTGTGGTCAAGGTGATCCTTGCTATTGAAGAACTATCTCTGACTATCAAGAGAAAAAAATTACCCCCAGGGTAGTCAGATACTGAAACCAGTTTCCCAGAGAGGTTGTGGCATTGCCATGCTTGGAGATTTTTCAAAATTCAGCTAGAGAAGGCCCTGGGCAACCTTACCTAGTGTAACCCACTTTGAACAGGAAATTTGACTAGATGACCTATGGAGGTCCCTTTCAATCTAAATTATTCTTTGATTCCTAAAGCAAGTGGATAATACTTAGTTAATTGCTTCTGAGCCTTCAAAATAGAAATGCATATTTGGTGCCAGGGAGGAGCTCTTAGTACTTGTTGCAGCCATAGTAGAGCCAAAGTGAGGGGACGTCTGTGTATTCAACATGTTTGTATACTCCAAAATTGTAGTACATTTATTGAGCTTCCTATATGATCACTGTAGTAACAGTGACCCAGTGGACTAGAAAACACATTCAATCTTTCCACACAAGATAACGTGAGAAAAACAGGTTAGAAATCATAAGGTTAACCCTCCCACGCTAGGAAAAGATGCTTCAATACCAACATAATCGGGGGGGTTAAAACAAAGCAGACCAGAAAAAAAAATGCAATTAGTTTTATCACACTTATATGTCTTGAAAATTTCCCAGAAATCTTTTTTTTTTTAAATTAAATGAATTCTAAGGAAGAAAATAAGTTTTCCATGATGTTCATAAGTATAAAGAATTGAAGTTTGATTTATTCTTGTTTAATATTCTCATACTAAATCCTACATTATTGTAATTATTGTAGTATTGCCACTTTCATCCCGTGGCTGCTACGCAGCCCCATCTGCATTTCAGCATTTAATTCTCCCTTACAATCATAGTGCTGCACAGCAGGCTGCCTGTAGATTCTCCATTATCTCCTGTCTTCTCCAGTGTTCTGGAGATTACCCCAATTTAAGAAAAAAAAAGTTTTACTGTGTGGGTGATCAACACTGGAACAGTCTGCCCAGTGAAGTTCTGGAGTCTCCAACAACATGGATTTTCAAAACCTAGCAGGAAATGATTCTGAGCAACCTGCTTGGGTTGACCCTGCTTTGAGCACGGCTGATGGATTAATCTCCACAGGTCACTTCTGACCTCTTTGTGATTCTGTGACTCTCAAATATCTGCCCCAAATGTTTTGCAAACTTGCAAAAAAAAAAAAAAAAAGATCATATGCTGTGGCAGGTTGAGTTCCTTCAGGCAGGGACAGTAAGAAAGAGATACAAGAAAAGTAGACATGTTTTTATTTCATCCCCTTTTCTAATGTCTCTGTAGTCACCAATTTCTGCAAAACTGGTATTCCCAAAATTGTAAAGCTAGCCTGTGACTGACTAACTGGTTCAAAAATATTACATTAGAAAGAAGAAAGAATCAGGACTACAAATGTAATTACAAAAGCCTTTCTGTAGCAAATTAGATGAGATGGAGACCTTCAAATAACCACTGCTTCCCCTGTCTGCATTGTCTTCCCTTTAAAGCAGGACTTAAATTTCCTGTTTAATAAAACAATTATTTGTTTAGTTTCTTATGTAAATCTCTTTTCTAGGAGATGATATAATAGGAGAGATTCTGACTCACAGTACAAAAAAAAAAAAAAAATGTATCCATCTAGAACATAGTCAGGATGAGATCAGATGGAAGAGAAGTCTGGCCAAATGGCACAAGGAATAAATTATTTATTCAGATCTTCATTAACACTTAAGACAGTTCATAGGCTTCACTCACAACAGGGGTGGTTTTTTTAATATATTGCTGATAAAGATAGATATAGTCATTTGTAAACAAAATGCGAATTTTGTTGAATATTTTTTCTCTGTGACTACACCCTTTTTTCTTATTGACAAATCACAATGCCAAGAAAGGCTTTTTGTTAGCCAGTTCTGGTGATTTAAATCTGCAAAATGTAGCTGTTGATAGTTTCTTCATCTACCTCAGAAGCCTTTGTCTATTCAGGTGAAAATTTTCAGAGCTTTTGGAGCTATACAAAATGAGTAGAGAATAACCTCAGTGTCCTCTCCGTTCACGCTCTCTCAGTATAAAATCAGGTTGCAATTCTATGTCTGTGTGTGAACAATTGTAGCATAATAGCAGTTCTGCCTACAGGGCATAGCACTACCAACATTTAATTCATTATGTTGTAAAACACTTTATAACAACCAACATCTGAAAAGCCACATGAACAATTTAATTTCATTATTGTTAATGTAAAAGAAGAACAGGCAATTCCAAGTGTATTAGCTTTCTTCCGTATTCTTGTCGTTGCAGAAATTTAGAAGTGCCTGATTAAACTAACAGGACAGAAATCAAATGCTAATTGAGAACAGACACCACTTTTCTAAAGAGTAAAATTAATGATGGTAGAAGTAAAACCTTACTCCGTTCAAGTTATAAACACAAAAACACTGACCAAAAATAGTTGTTTGGTCTCTGATATGGCCACATTTGGGAACATGCTTTCACCACAACGGGAACTTGACTGTGTCCTGGGTGGCAAGGGAGGAACTGAGGACGTGGTGTTGTTTGTAGTGCAGTACAGATGAATGTACTGCATGCATTTTGAAAAAAATGCCTAGCTTTTGCCCAGATCTTGTGAGGTTAACACAGGAAGTGCTGGCAATAAAGATAAAGATGGAAAAGGACAGTCAAAGGCTGTAGAATCTGTTTGGTAGGGAAGAACAACAGCATTTCTATGTTTGTGACCTATCACTGTCACTTGATTATAAAAACAATTTGCTATGAATAAACTGGGTACTGAATACATTAAGCCATAACAATTGCATACAATTACAATAATTGCATAGTAATAACCTAAAAGTTAGATAGTTATTCTGAAAAACATTGAGAAAAATAAACACTAAACCACCAGAACAGTTCTTCCTGTAAGGTCCAACACTGATCTCTCCCTACAAGGTAATGCAACCTATGCACTAATAATTGCTCTGCAGCTTCTGATCACCAAGCTGTACTCTTAGCTAGCCACTGGGATTGCACTTGGCTTGTAAAAATTGAAACCCCATGCACTGAATGAGTATAATAGGCTGCTCTGTGTGCAAATTATTTTTATTTGGCTGCAGCCAGCAAGATAAAATGCTTAATCTAAAAAACTAATAATCACAAACCAGAAATTCATCACTGTAACTCATTTCTGTGGTACATGTTACAAATTAAAAAATAAACACTAGAGGAAACTGTACATAAAGAATCCCAGAGGCTTTTAAACTATTCAAAATAGATCATAATTTAACAGCTGAACAACTGTAATATTACTTTATTGATGGATTGTGCTCACAAGTTGTGACTGTGCAGATAAATTATATTTTTTAAAAAATCAGAAGCAAATGATGGAATTTTTTTAATGGTGTTATTGAAACTCATTTCTTAAGCTTCATAATTTTGTGTTTGCCTTTATCAGGGAAAAATGTCACACTACAATTAAACAGTGACTAGTCATCTTTAATTGATGCAGGAGTTCATGCTGCTTTCACTGAAATTAGAAGCAAAATTTTATATACTTAATGACAAAAGTATTGTTTCCATTGGACGGAAACATGCTGCATTTAAAATAAGATGTAGATTTTAGAATACAAAGATTCTACCTTTTAATATCACTTACTGTGTGTGAAAAAAACATGGATTATTCTATAAATAGAGACATAAGGAAAATGAATACTCAGTTTAAAGTGAATTAATCAGTTATGCAGACTCCCATATTGATGAATAAAATAATCTTTAGTTTCTGAATTAAACTAGTGTGGTCTAAGAGTATATTAAATTTGAAGACTCCATTCCCAGACCCAATTTGTTTCTCTTGCATTCTTCTGCAGTCAAACTGCAAGAGAGACCACGCAGAGTGTATACACTTACATTATAATCTAGTTGTAGTAAGTAGAAAATACAGCCCGTCAGCTTCCTGATAAAGAAAACTAAACAGTGTATTGATCTAATCAAATTATTTGGTAAGCTAACATACAAAATCTTCCACTCTGGCAAACACTGATGCCTGTATAACTGGCCCAAAAATGTGAAGTAATGTAACCTTTCAATATGGGTTTTCTTCAGGAAATCGAAATTCTTTGTTTATTCACTGAGATCATTGGCAAATTGCTTAATGCACTCCTTGGCCCTCAAACTCAGGATATCCACAAAGTAGAATGTTATAAAAATAATCTTCAGAGGTCCTTTAAAGTTTCCTTTCTCCTTGGAAAGAAGTGAGGAAAAAACCTTTTTCTAGGAAGGCAGGCTTTACCTAAAATCCAAAATTTTAACTTTGAGAATAAATGGTAATGTGGGACAGAGTGAGACTGAGAGACAAACAAGGATAGCTAAAATTTAATAGTTGTACTTGTTAGTGTCAGTTAGGCCCCACAAACATTGCCACCCTTCATATTACATAGGGTAATAGCCAAGTTAGCTTTGATGCCATAAATCATGAAACAGGAATAATAAAGTACCTAAATAATCACAGTCTGCAATTCTATTATTATGAAGTCTCTAAACTCAAAGAAGGATCTTATTGATGGTGATACGCAGAAGAATACCACAGCAGTGACAACAAAAATCCCACAACAATTTACCGTAACGTACAGGTGACTGGGGAAACTCACAACTGATGGTCAAGCAGGAATTTAAAAGACTTCAAGCTATGTTGTGCCTAAGCTTGCTAAACCTGTCTCATTCTGAATTGGATGTAAAAAAAAAAGCTGTAAGTCTTACCTTTGGATGCATTACTAGCATTTAAATAGACAATTATAACACCCAGAAATATATATCAGGTTTCAAATATAAACCAAATCATTTTCAGATCACGGAAGACAATACAATATCAGATGATGAGGCACTCAAATCTTTTATGGCAACATGATCAATAAATCAGACTTCAGAAAATCTTTTTCAGTTTCCAGTTGTCGTGCTAGTAGTAGCTTAAAAATTATCCTATCTATAAAAGATGGAAATAAAGCTTCACTCTGCTCCTAGTTCTATTTATACTTTTTACATTAAGCAGTTATTGGATTTAAAAAAATCACAAAATTAATCCAGGGAAAGAATATGTATCTCCCTCTTGATGTTTCTCCTTAAAAGTCTTCCTTATTAAAATATTTTTTAAAAATAACGTTCCTGTCTTTCTTTAAAACAGATGAAAGTGAATCAGGTGTTTTCCATTCATGATTAGAACTAGCTACAGGTAGAAAATGTTTGCTTTTTTAAAAGTACATATTTGTTCAGAAATGAGTTCACAAAGGCTGAACTAAAAATCAAAGTAAAAATCTGAGCCTTCCAGATTTACTAAAAGTATATTAATCTTGAAGAACATAACCATCACATGTGAGTATGAATATGTGGAAATCTACATGTCTATTCCAAACATAGTATGAAGATGAAACTACCCAAGGGAACAGCATGAAGCTGTGACAAGGGAGGTTTAGGTTGGAGATCAGAAGATTCTTCTCCTAGAGAGTGGCTGGGCACTAGAACAGGCTCCCCAGGGAAGCGGTCACCACACCTAGCCTGACTGAGTTCAAGAAGTGTTTGGACAATGCTCTCAGTCATCTGCTCTGTTTGGGCTGGTCCTGTGTGGAGCCAGGAGTTGGAATTGATGATCGTTATGGGTCCCTTCCAACTCTGGATAGTCTATGAGTCTACGATTCTAACACAAATTCATGCCCTTTTCATTGAATGCCATAGAGATTTAAGCTAACTCAAAAAAACAATGTTATGAGAACTATTTCAAGAAATTAATATGTGAATGTGAATGCAAGGAGCAATGAGTAGTGTGTTGGTAGTAAACCTTTGCTATTTACCGTGTTCAAAATATATGTTACTTGAATTTCCTCAAATTATGTATAGCAAAATATGCTGTATTTCTTTACAGAGATGGCAAGAATACTGTAGATCATTACTAAAGGCATTATAGTCTTCTGTGCTCAATCATGTACATATATGAATGCTATTTATAGAGTTCGAAATGCCAGCATATAATTTGTTTAGTTATAATTTACTGAAATGCTGAATTTCTCTACTGAAAGAGTCCAATTATAACACCTGGTCACATTCACCATCTTCGCCCAGACAAATTGCCAGGCTAAGGATGCTTGCACTTAAAATGCTTCATCAGTGTAGAAGACTTATATGATGGATAATCCCGATTTAGAATAGAGATCAAAGTCTAAATTTTGTGATCTAAGAAGATACCTGGATTTTCCTTGTTATGCGCTATGAATCAGGTAAAAGCAGCAATAAGAAAACAGAGTTTCAATCATTTCTCCAAAATTAATCACAATCCAAATAGCTGTGTTTCTAAATCATGATTGGAAATCAGCCTATATGGAAATTTGGTGTGAAAGATGGTGATTTATGAACTTATCCTTTAGCATTTTACATATAATTTGAAAAAACAATTCAAATTAACCTTTTTTCCATTAATAGATGTAGTTAACTTTAAATTGTAGCTGTGTTTTAAATGAATTTATTTTTTTTTTCCCAATTCTTTTTAGACCTTAAATATGACAGGAAACCAAAAATCATCATCATTATTCTATATGAAACTTATCTTTACACTTGTGTGAATACTTAGATATGAATATTTTTATATTGAATCTAGGCTTATTTTTTCCCCCAAGAAATGTGTATAGTGTTTTTTACAAGTTTCTTGAATCAAGGAAGTCAAACAAATAGGACTACTTTACATCTATTTGGTACTATCTATTATTTGTATCTAACCTAATTATTGATTCTTTGCCTATCTCAGAATGTATGTACATGAACCAAACTGCAATGCAGCTGAAATACTCTCGTGGAAATGCTTAGGCCAGACTGAAAATCCTTGTTGGCCTGTGTAATTTCACTCATATAGAAAAAAAATGGGGGAAGTGAGGGTTTTGAAAATTGCAGGCTGTGAGTTTTTGCTGCAGGAGGTTAGAGCTGTTTAGAAAATTAAATGTAAAATGATTGAACAGAGAGCCTGGAAGAGAGAAGTTTGAGTCATTGTTGGTTAATGAAAGCTTTAAACCCAAAAATATTATCAGCGGTTCTTCTGTCCATAGTTACAGTGATCCTGCAAGCCAAATTCCTATATGCCACACATATTTGCCATAATATCTTAAACTCTTCCTGTTGAATGAAAATATATTTTTTTTTCTCACAAGGAAATCCATTTTCATAATACAGGTGTGGTTTTGTACTTGTGTATTAAAAGGGAAGTTAGTTTTATTGGTCAACAATCCACCACTTGAGTAATTGTTCCCTTTGAGCTTCATGTCTCTGGTGCCCTCAAACAATAAATCCAAATAAACAAGGAAAAATAGAATACAACAACAGTAATTGGTCTCTAAGCTTACTGAAAGATGCACACATTTCATGCTTTACATAAAACTCAGATCCAGGAATCTAGTGTTTACATGACAATATCCATTCTATTATATGAAAATTTAAATGTCTAGACTTCGTAGTTTCAGGGACAACCCAAACACAATTCGTATTATCTCTAAATGCATAGAAATTAAAAAAAAATTAAAAATTACTATTTTTAATCTTGCTTTTAACACAGATCTCATGATTGTCATGATTTTTGAATGGACAAGAATGACAATCTCAGGACTTGAGATTTACTTCAGGCACCATTCTTGGAAGACTATGTTATGAGCTGAGAACAAAGAAATCTTTTTCTTATAAAGCGATTTAATTAAGAAACGCATTTAAAAATTAAAACTGTTAAGAACAGTCATTGCTTTACTAAAAGTGGAGTGACTATGCCAAGGAAATTAAGTAATGTTAATATGGGAGTAATTACACAAGAATTGTGATAAATTTATTGAGAACTAATCAGTGTTCCTGAAAATCTTTTCAGACTGACTGACTGAGCTGAATGATCCTGTGGTTTATATTTTTGCTTTATTAAAACTGTATGGAGAATAATCTCATTTTGGAGTATTCTAATTCCTTTCTTTTTCTCTTGCTGTTACTGCTTCATACTGAAATGATCAAGTGAAGCCATTTGAAATACTTTTTTTTCAAAACGAAATTTGCCCAAAGGATCAGGGGTTTAATTTGGCTTCATTCAAAATAACTGAAAAATGCAACATGTAATTTCATAATTTTTCAGTAGATACTCTTCTGCAAACATTTCTGTTTTGACACTACCATTAAAAATAGATTAAGAAAAATGTATAGGATATTCGGTCTTTTAATTTTCTCTTGGCAAAGTAGTCTCTGATCATTGTCTAGGGTGAAAAATGACAATGAACCAAAAATAATTGTTCAAGACAAAGAAATATTCTGAACAGAAAAATGAGTATGTTTAAGCAACAGTTTGAGATTTTCAATCCAAATCTACAAATAGTTTCCATTAGTTCACAAATACATTTTTCAGCAGATAATATTTTCACCTGCAAAGCTTCATCAGGCTCTAGCTACCTGTGGGTCTAGTTGCTGCATCACCTTTTGTTGATCCACCATTTACTTGCAGTGGTTGTTGCTGTTGCTGCTGCTCTCTCTCCAGCCTCTCAGTGGTATTGCAGCACGTGCTTCTCCTCACAGTTTTAGAGCCCCTATTACCAAACAAAGAATATCATCACAACATGATTGCAAATACTGGTTTAGTTTTTCCAAAAAACTGCCAGTTCAGAATAGCAGAAAAGAGATTTGGGATCATAGATACATTAACACTTTCAACTAGACACTATCCCAATGTACTTCTACATGCTGCTCTCATCTACCCTCCTTCTTCCTTCCACATTTTTCCTAGTCTTTGTTTCTGCTTCCACCAACAGAGCACCGGCCTTTAACATCTCCAGAAAAGCTGGACATGTACAGTGATAAGGAAAGAGTAATTTTCTGTCTTGATGGGGAATAGTGACTTTCATTATGGTGTTTATTTAAAAAAAAAAAAGGTAAAAAGAAAGATATGAGGCCAGACAGCCAATAATATGGCCTTTCAGCTGAGCTGAGAAGTTAGCAAGTATATCACAGTCAAAAGTAGGGAAAAGGAGGAGAGTGAGTTGCTGCACAAACATGAATGATCTTGGCAGTTTCAATGCACATGGGTTCACATTGGGTAGGCAATCATTAGGAAACATCAGAATAAAATTTTCATATCCAGGCAACATCTGCCCTCTCCACTAAGCTCATAAGGCTGCTGTTGACTCAAAGAGTTATTCATATTGTTTCATAAATGAATCTACTAGATAATGCCAACATAGAGTGAAGACTCAATTCCATTGTTCCTTCTTCAGTACCTTTGCCACTCCATCTGTTTGCAGCTCATATGTCACTTCTTCTACAAGAAAGGTCACTGAACATCCAACAGCTCCCAAATTACCTCTGCTGTTAGGACAACTGAAGCTTGAAAGACTCATGATCTTGACTGACGTCTCTTCATTGATCGGGCACCTGCTATTACCAAATCCAAACCAGCAGCTTGTAGGTAACCAGCACCTGTCCATCCTCGGCATTTTAAACCATAAATTACTCCAAATGAATTTGATCTGTTTTGATTTCCATTTTGCACTGTGCATTTTGTTTTTAATATAGCCTTGTATGGTTCATTGCTCACAGTAGAAGTGTAATCACATTTTTTGGCCCTTCTGAGTAAGGTAGTATCAATGACACAAAAAGCAGAGCTGGAAAAACAAACTCCAGAGCTGCCAAATGGAGATTTTGGATCTCAAATGCTGCAAGGCTGGTATTTAAAATACTGCTGAATCTGGATTCCTGGTTAGAGGAAGAAGCTTTAGGCCAGCGGCTGCCAGAGGCTGTGCTGTGAGATTTCAGTGACATCAGGGGTAAGAAGGAAATTAAGGAAAAAAAAAAAGATAGGGACATTTTTTTAATGACTTGCATCTGCAATTTTCCAGTGCAGGCAAACAGCTCTTAACAATTTAAATATTCAGCCAGGACATCCCTCGAGATTTTGCACTTCTGGTTCACACAGATGACTGAACTAGCCTCAGCTGGCACAGGTAGTAACTATGGTTTTATTTGAGCTTCTGCTCTCATTCTTTTTTTATGTGTCCCTTTTGCTTTTTCAAATTCCAAACAAGAATTTGAATACAAGTAAAGAAGAGTGATTTAAGTCCATTTCTCCATGAAAAACTTATTCCCTGGCCATCTGGCATCTCCTTAGGTGGTAACTAAAGATGTTCTGGTGATAGATGAGGTTGTATTTGTGAACTTTATGAGCCATGGTAATAAGAATATAAGTGGTCTGCCAAGTAACAATGGCACAATGGCTCCATTAATCTTGTCTGGCCCAGCATTATGAATATACACATCTGTTTGCCTGTCATACTCTAAGAAGGAGATGTGAACAGGGCCACCATGTATTTTGCTAGGCCATCTGGCAATGGTGGTAGCCATCCACAGAGACAAAAATATGTGCTAAAAAATGGTGGAGTACCATTTCTTTTAGTTGCTGAAGCATGTCTGTTGGGGAGTCTGGATACGTAGATGTGTTTGTCATCAGTATTGTCATATCAACACAGCTGGAAGATTCACTTGGGCAAAGCCTGCTATGATACCATATACCACTACTGAAAGGTAATATGGATCACAAACAGGAGATGCTACTTTCCAAATAATTTTTAAGTCCTTGAACTGATTATCAGCAGAGCAATGCAAGTTGAGGGCTGCAAGCTTCCAAATGCACCATGTAAGTTTTCTTCTTGCCAGTCACTGTTATTGCTCTACTGGTCATTTTCCATTTTCCCATTCACAGAACATATTTTTTCTCATCCTGCAGTTCTTCTACTGGTAGTTTCACCATATTTTGTGTGGTGTCCTGGTGTCACGAGGCATTGTTATTCTAATGAACGAGACACTGGAGAAAAAGGTTCAGTTTCATTTTCGCTTTTTCTTTTTCTTTTTAACCAGTACAGGCCATCCAGCTTGGGCTACTGTAAATTAATCTACATCTGTGCCCCTGGCTCTGAACAGATAAGTTCAGGCATTGTGCAGAGATTCTTCTTACAGCAGTAGATGCTGCTTGTTGCTGCTGCTGCTGACATGGTTGCCCAAGGCAGAAGATAAAAGTGTCGTATTGCCATTACTGTGCTGCAATGCAGCTGTGGCCTAGTCCTGCTTTGGGTTACAGCACTCATTTTATAGGGGATGATCTGGGAATCATAGCAGCCAAAGGACACTCTCAAAATGATGATATAAAATGTTGGTCATACCAAAGCCCGCAGGACAAGCAAGAACAGCTGAATACAGTGCGATGCAAGATGCAAAGCAGTTTATCCTTGGTGCACACTCACAAAATGAACTCCTCTACCTTCTTGCCAGTCTGTTAGCTCCTGCTTGTAACACTGTCATGTGCCCAAGCTGTTTACAGTCTCAATTTTCCACAAATTGATAATTTCTAGTGCACGTATCCAGTAACAAATATCATCAAACCAAAGCTTTGTTCTCTGCCACATCTTTTGCAGATTGGTCTGGTACTGAACATATTTCCATCCATTCTTCTATTGTTGCCTTTAAAGTATTTTCATGGGTTGTTCTTGATTTCAATTTCAGTTCTTGAATGTCTAATGTTTTTAATAAACATGCCATATATTTATTTTGTTCTTATAGTAGAACAGAATTTCCTTAAGTTAATCTTTCCTCTTTTTTTTTACTTTAGTAAGTTTATTTTCTCAGATATAGTTTTATTTCCATCAAGATATAATGAGATTCAAAATTCTGTTTCAGAAAAGTTTAAAGAATTGTAGTTTCTGTATAAAAGTCTTTAAGGTCTCAAAATACTCAATTAAAATTTGAGTAGTCCTGAAATATTTAAAGCTCATTTTTAAACCTAATTGGTCATTAACAAAATTATTCTCTTTTATTCCTGGTAATCTTATGAGAGGTGATGGTTTTGAAACGTTTGAGTAGGTCAGATATTCCCAGGTAACTAATTCCTCAGTGAATATATATTCTCTCTTCTAGTTTTTTTTTGTATTAGTTACCTTTCTTGAAGTGTCAAATGACATTATTATATTGTACAACCATTCTTAACATTAATTTGAGAAAGGTGTTTGAATAATGTTAATATACAGATACAAGTTGAAGTACACAATATTTGTAAGAATACAGAAAAAAATAAGGAACAAACAATATTGTAAATTTTTTTCAGGTCACATTTTTTTAATCTGAAAAATTCAAAAGGCTTAAAAAAGACATTGATTTTGATAAAGAAAGTTTACAGACACTGTTAAAGATTAAGACTCAGCTTCAGTTTAGATATGAAGACATTTGTGTCTTCACATATAGAGACATGCAGCTGTCTCTAATGTGAGCTAAGTATATCAACTCAGACAATAGTCCATGGAGATCCAGTGAATGAGATCCATGGAGACTTAAGAGCATTTCAGCAAGCCATAAAATAGAAGCCAGGAGTTTATTACTTACCTGTAACTATTTTACTCAATATGAGATGCCATGTAGCACGTGAATCATAGAATCATAGAATCAATAAGGTTGGAAAGGACCTCTGAGATCATCAAGTCCAACCGTCAACCTAACACCACCATGCCTGCTAGACCATGTCCTGGAGTGCCACATCTACACGTTTTTTGAATGTCTCCAGGGACAGAGATTCAACCACCTCTCTGGGCAGTCCATTCCAATGCCTCACTACTCTTTCCGTGAAGAAGTTCTTCCTAATATCCAACCTAAACCTGCCCTGACACAACTTGAGGCCATTCCCTCTCGTCCTGTCACTTGCTACTTGGGAGAAGAGTCCAACACCCTCCCCACTACAACCTCCTTTCAAGTAGTTGTAGAGGGCAATAAGGTCTCCCCTCAGCCTCCTCTTCTCCAGGCTAAACAGTCCCAGTCCCCTCAGTCGCTCCTCATAAGATTTGTTTTCCAGTCCCTTCACCAGTTTTGTTACCCTTCTCTGGACACGCTCCAGCACCTCAATGTCCTTCTTGTATTGAGGGGCCCAAAACTGGACACAGTACTAGAGGTGCGGCCTCACCAGAGCCGAGTACAGGGGGACTATCACTTCCCTACTCCTGCTGGCCACGCCATTCCTTATGCAGGCCAGGATGCCGCTGGCTTTCTTGACCACCTGGGCACACTGCCGGCTCATGTTCATCCGGCTGTCAGCCAGAACCCCCAGTTCTGAAACATTGAAACATAGCAAGGGACTGGTGGATATTACATGGGGCAGACATATGACATGGGACCTATAGGAGGCCGACTCCTGTCAGGAGAGGCAGGTGAAAGTTAGGAGGAATATTCTGATGCATCATGTGTGATACTAAATGCATAAGGTCAGTCACATGAATCACCAGAACATCTGATTTCCTAAAGACCATATTATGTTCTTCAAGCATTAGGAAAGATGGAGGTATGAAGTGGCAGAGATTGTGATCTTTTTGATAAAAACTATGGAACTTATATTAGACTGTCATATTGACGGGTTACAGCCTCCTGATAAATAATTTTTGAAGATTTATTGATTGAAAATATTTCTTAAAATTCACTAATGGCACAGTCAGGTGTATTACTCATATAAAATGAATACCATGATATCAGATGAATATCATAATTATAAGAATACTAACAGCTTGACTTTTACCAAAGTTCCAGGTCTGCATCCTTTTCCTCCATATCTCCTTCTACTACTTCTACTACTTCTTATAGTCTTTGTTCACTACTCCTCAAACTCACCAGTTCCCACACACTTTCCCTATATTCTTCTGTATTCAAAGGTTGTTTTGTATATTTTTTGAGACAGTCCTCCTGAGACAGGTAAATGCTTCAGCGTAGCATTGGAAAGATGAAATCCCACTCAAATCAGTAAGATGTGAGGGCCTGAGCCCCTTTTGGTGCTTATACACATGCTTCTTAGACCCACCTCATGAGTGCTTTGAGAGGAAACATCCTACCCCAGAATCTGGTATCTGGTCTGTTGTCCTGGGTTTGGCTAGAATAGAATCAACTTTCACTAGAAGCTGGGATGGGACACAGCCACGGCAGGTGACCCAAACTAGCCAAAGGAGGTATTCCATACCATGTGACGTCATGCTCAGCATAGAGGGGCGGGGCTAGTCAGGAAGGGGCACTACTTCTCAAGGCAGTGTGACTTGGGCACAGTCCAGTTTCGGGACGGGTCTGAATTTGTGGTCCAAGTTGTATGGTCAGTGGGTGAGAAAGCTCACTATGTATCACCAGTACTGTTGTTTCCCACTCCCTTTGCTGTCCCAGTACAACTGTCATCTGTCGTTATCACAGCTCAGGGGAGTCTGCATTTTTCTTCCATTTCTCCTTCCAGTTGTGGGGAAAGGGGGAAGGGGGGGGGGA
>VWZZ01005167.1:20118-38116 GCA_013399095.1 Psophia crepitans | reverse complement strand
AGTTTCTGTAAATATATTAGTGATAGNAACAAGAAAAGTTTCTGTAAATATATTAGTGATAGAAGGAGGACTAGGGAAAACATGGGTCCCCTTCAAAATCAAACAGGCGACCTGGTCACCCAGGATATGGAAAAGGCTGAGGTATTCAATGACTTCTTTGCCTCAGTCTTCACTGGCAAGCTCTCTAGCCACACAGCACAAGTCGCAGAAGGCAAAGGCAGGGACTGGGAGAAAGAACCACCCACTGTAGGAGAAGATCAGGTTTGAGAATACCTAAGAAACCTGAAGGTGCACAAGTCCGTGGGATCTGATGATGTATATCCACGGGGCCTGAGGGAACTGGCAGATGAAGTGGTCAAACTATTGTCCATCTTGTTTGGGAAGTTGTGGCAGTCTAGTGAAGTTCCCACCGACTGGAAAAGGGGGAATATAACCCCCATTTTCAAGAAGGGAAGGAAGGAAGACCCAGGGAACCATAGGCTGGTCAGCCTCACCTCCATGCTGGGCAAGATCATGGAGCAGTTCCTCCTGCAAACTATGTTCAAGCACAGGGAAAGTAAGGAAGTGGTTGATGACAGTCAGCACAGCTTCACAAAGGGCAAATCGTGCCTGACAAATTTTGGATTTAATTTGAATTAAGTTGAATTGGTATCCCCTGATCTTAAGCCAAGGTAGGTTTGAATTTAGTATTGCAGATATTTTTTTCATGCTGTAGAATACTATTATGGGTAGAAATATCAACAGAAGCGTGTAGAACACCCATCTACGGTATTCTAATGCTATCCAGCCATGAAGGGGCAGAACCCATCTGTATTTCTGGACTGATAGGGGAATGCCAGCAGCTAACTGTACCAGAGGCCAAAACTAGTCTAACTGGGAATGAGGGGGAAAAGCACTCTGTTGTGCCTGGCCCAGAGGGTCTGTGCATCCTTGGCCTAGACTGCCTGCGGAGAGGGTATTTCAAGGACCCAAAAGGGTACTGATAGGCTTTTGGCATAGCTGCCTTGGAAATGAAGGAAACGAAACAACAGTTCACCTTGCCCAGTCTCTCAGAGGACCCTTCTGTTGTGGGGTAGCTCAGGGTTGAAGAACAGCAGGTGCCAATTGCTACCGCAATGGTGCATCAGCAGCAATATTGCACCAACCAAGACCCACAGAATCACAGAATGGTTTTGGTTGGAAGGGACCATAAGGATCATCTAGTTCCAACACCCCTGCCATGGGCAGGGACACCCTCCACTAGAGCAGGTTGCCCAAAGCCCCATCCAGCATGGCCTTGAACACTTCCAGGGAGGGGACCTCCATAATTTCTCTGGGTAACCTGTTCTACTGCCTCACCACCCTCATAGTGAAGAATTTCTTCCTGGTATCTAGTCTAAATCTGTCCTCTTTTAGTTTAAACCCATTACCCCACATCCTATCACTCCCTGCCCTTGTCAAGGGTCCCTCTCCAGCTTTCCTGTAGGCCCCCTTTAGGTACTGGAAGGCCACGATTAGGTCTCCCTGGAGCCTTTTCTTCTCCAGGCTGAACAAGCCCAACTGCCTCAGCCTGTGGTCATAGGAGAGGTGCTCCAGCCCTCTGATCATCTTTGTGGCCCTCCTCTGGACTTGCTCCAGCAGCTCCATGTCTTTCCTCTACTGGGGGCCCCAGAGCTGAACAGAGTACACCAGGTGGTGTCTCTCAAGAGCAGAGTAGAGGGGCAGAATCATCTCCCTCGACCTCCTGGCCACACTTTTCATGCTGCCCAGGACACGGTTGGCTTTGTGGGCTGCAAGCGCACACTGCTGGCTCAGTAGTACTGAGAGGTTTGAGGAACCATCTGGACAAAGAGCATCCCACTGTGGAAGCAGATACTAGTCTAGCTGCTGTGTCTCTATTCAATAGAGCACAGCCCAAAAGGCCACTGATTAGTGGCTGATCCCTTTACTCTTCACAGACATCACAGTATTGCTTTTGCCAAGCATTGATGGCAAAGAGAAAATTTTGAAACATCTGTGTTACAGCTGACACTGGAACAGCAACTTGTAGACCAATGGATGACTTTAAATGCTTATGTGTTTACCCAAAGAACCTAAAGGTAAAAGGCAGTTAATCTTCAGGTTTTGTTGGAAGATACAGGTGTGGGTCCTGTCAGCTTATTATCACTTTTCCTGTAATTATCCACTGCCTCGACATTATGAAATAATTCCTGGAACCTGTACAAGAGCACACTAGGTTTCTCAGTATAGGAGCATCATGCTGTGTTTCACAACAGGCCTAGGATGTATGACCTGCAGTTCTCTTCTTATTTATTTTTGTAAAGTGTTTTCAGTATGGATTTTTTCTAAAACCTATGTGAAACTGTGGAATGTTCCTGAGCAGTAATCAAGGGACACAATATACCCATGAAGTCAGGCTGCATGAATTTACTTATAGGTACTTAAATTAACAAACTTGATTTCTTGGCTGCTGAATAATTATGTTGATGATGTTTCCCACTTAGAGGCACTCAAATGTCTTGGCAATAGGCTTGGCAGCTAAGTATAAATATTTTGGTGTGGTCAGCTAAAATTACTGATTTCCATAAACCCTGCATCCACTTGAAATGTCTGAACTATTCAGAGATGACTGGAATGGAAATATACGTTGTTACATTGATGTGGCGTTTGTTATCCTTCCCTTAGTACAAGCAATTAGGAAAAATGCTCTGCAGCAGAGAGGGTATGTTTCCTTTGTTAAAGGAAAATACTTCATTGCTTCCGGTAAATAAGAATAAATAGAAATGTGTATTTTTTTGTGTGTGTGAGAGAAAATACACCGTTGTTTTTCCTCACTTGTAACTCGAGTAATTCTGATAGCAGTAAACACATACAGCACCCCTATGCAAAAACAGGCCTAACATTGAAGAAAGTGCAGTTAAAACTTCATCTGCCATTAATAACCAACTGCTTTCTGAAGACATATGTATGTGATAATTTTATTTAGACTTCTGCAGAAAGAAGCACATAATCTCGCATGTTATCAACAGCTGAAATGTCTGATTTTGGAGCTTGGCCTCAGGTATGTAGGTTTGCCAGAGAAATCTTCAGCAAGTGATTATAATCATCTAGCAGGCTGTCAGTCATATAGGGAAAGAGAAACTTTTAAAGCTAATAATGAGATCACATGTTGTTTTCTTCGTATTTGTGTTCACCTATAATGTCAGGGTTTGTGTTTACATTCTGAAAATAAACCAGTGTATCTAACATTAGCTTTTAATTTGTATTAAAGCTTATTTTAAAGTACTAATGACTGTTTTTCGTTAGTATGGGAGAATCCTTAAATCACAATATAAGGGAGTGTTTTGATAATTTTAAAGAGAATTTGAATTTCTTTTATGTACAAACACAATATGCAAACACAAATGCAATAGCGGAAAACATTTGACTCATACTTGTGTTGTTATCTTTAAAATTCAGATCCTGGACTGCTGTTTCTGAACTTCATAAAACTATGGTAACTTGCATGTTTTGGGTTTTTTTTTTATTAAACATTTTACTTGTTTCCAGTGTTAGGCAGGTAAACCCTCTGGCATCAGTACTATAGCACTTAAATCATAAGGTATCCCAGGCAAGTTTGGTGCACCACAAAATGGTAATACTAACAGTATGTGGAATCCCTGCCTCATGGAAGTGAGAGTATTGGTTGCCACTCAAGTCATGGTTTCACTGACTCTCTGCATTTATTACTGCTAATACTTATCCCACAAAGGATAAGTATTAACTTGGTAACCTTGTGTGTACGTAAATTACTGGGTTTGATCTGTCTGTACACCTGTTTAGCTAGGTAAATCACATATAACCTTAATGCTGTAGGATTAGAGCATTTTTGTTAATATTCTGACCCTAATCCAGAAACTGTAGCTAAAACCAATTGTGTTGAAGTAATAATGTTGGTTTTTACCATCAGAATACAAATGTAACTGATTCTGATTGGAAGATGTGAGCTGTCTTGGCCAAACTGACTAATGCTGGATCTCTAAAGGTCTACCCAGCATACTTGTTTCCTTTTCCTTGGATTTTGGCCTGTTGCAATTCTTTATCCATCTGAGTCAGAATAGCTTTTCACTCAAATAAGCAAAACTAGACTTACTTTTATGAGGCTCATCAAAAATTACTGAAAGACTTGAAAGATATGAGCAAATTGATGTTGAATATTTTGTTGAATCCTGTTGGTATTAACTTCTGAATTGGTTGGCTTGAGAACTGTAATATGGGAGGCAACTGTAGTGTAACAGCTAGATCAAGAAAGCAATACTTTTACCCCCAGGCAGGTTGTTGTGTTTTTGACCCAATATAGCTTCTTTAATCATTTAGCTACACAGCAGATCTGAGAAGGCTCCAGATGGAGGCTGAACCTACGACCCCCTGACATAAAAACATCTATGATACCAATTACACCATCTGTTGGTCATAAAACCACATTCTCTATCTTTTCTTGGCTCTTGTGTTATACAAAAGCTGAAGGGTGATATTTGGAGCTGTTCAAGTTTATCCATGCAATTTAATGCAGAACACATTTTCACAGAGAGGGAGAACAAAGCACAATAGCACTAAAGTTCAATTTACATTCTCAGTCAGTGAAAACAAAAATGAAAATAAAAACCAGTTGTCTGAGTCATTATTTATACCCAAACCATGGCTTCAATTTTAGTTTTTTCTCAGTGCTTGTAACTTAAAAAAAACCTAAAGAACAATTTCTACCACCACCACCCCAGCTTCTGAGGGCCCTGAATTGAAAGAAGATCTGTCATGGTAAAAACTAAATTATGGCAGCATGGAGGTATACACAGATCACATTAGTAGCCAATGCATGCCTAATAGTGACATTTACACTTATTTAGGGATTTGTGTTTGGTGGTAGTGTTTGTGAACATACAGTACCTATCTGACTGTGGAGTATTGTTAAGCTGGAGATTCAATCAGTCCACTGCATGCACCCTCACATTCCCTCTGGATATAGGTCTCTCCTGTCTGAACTCCCTGCTCAGGCTCATCAAACTGGTATTCTGAAATATTTAATAGACTTTGAAATTGGATTTCAAATTTTGTCCTCCTATGGGTACAATAGTTACCCATAGGTGATTTATTGTCGTCGTCAGAAATGATGATAGAATACTGAGGGCTGGGATACAAGGAATGATGTACTGAAATGCAAGGTGTCATGTATTAGGAATGAAACTGATGGCATAGGTCCATCAAAGCAAGGAAATGAGAGAAAGTGTGTTACTGTTGCAGAATGGATGACAGAGATGAGGTAAGTTTTGCATCTTTTAGGAATATTCTGTTCTGTGTAAAAATTTTCTTTGTAGTGTTTGGCTGGATTGTAGTTCTAGATAGTAATGGCTGCTTATGGAGGCTGTATCATTAAACTCAGTGACTGCTTTTGCACATAGTGTCTTGCAGCAAGTACAATTTGGACAGGTTTCTTACTGTACAGTGGTGTGTTGACCAACAGTCAAAAAGACTAGAGAGCTACTGCCAGACACACACATGACCTATGCATTCTGGCACCAGGTCTGACAGTTGGTTCTGTGCTTCGTGATCAGTAAAGTCCATAAAACATTGTTTTTTTAAGAAACTTCGTGCTCTAATACTGCCATTTATCTGTAAACAGAAAAAAAAAAAAAAGCCTGTTATAGTACTTAAGCAGTTCAGATATATGGTAGGTGGGAGAAACACTTTTTAAGAGAAAGTCCAGAATCCCCACATCTTGCTGGTCCTTTCGTGCTTTGGATGCTGGCTTCCTAAGCTGAATATGAGGCGTTGAATCAAGCACAGATGAGTTTACTGTTAATGCACCGTTGTTTCCTTATTGTTGCTCCATCATTACATTTTAACAAACCATCTTTTTCTTTCTTAAAAATAATACATAATCCATAAAGATGGAAGGGAAAGAGTTGAAAACTGAAATCAAAAAGTTCCTGGAGAATCTTTGTCATTGGTTAAACAGGAGAATACTCGCATTTTCTGTTTCAGTGTATTCCTTTTGTGTACGCCTCTGTAGGGGTATAGCACAGACTTGGCACATACAACTGGCAATGCTGAAACCAAAAAGAAGTAAGTAAGTGCATGCCAATCAGTAGGATAGATAAAGTGACAAAACCACAATTCAAATACATTTTTCCTCTGTCAGGAGAATTATTGAGCATACTGTCACCAAAACTTTTAGCCTTTGTTAATACTAACAAGTCCCTTAAAAAAAAGTAATTTTCATTATTTGTGATAAAATCTATACTCTGAAAAATAATACTGACTGTAACTTACAACAGCAAGCAATTATGTCTGCATCTTCTAAGTCCTCAGTTCAGTCTCAGCTTTGTTGTATACATCTTCATAAACAAATCTGGATACTTCAGTGTTTGTTCATGTCTGTGAAAAACACATGCCTGTCATGTGGTAGAATTTAACATTTAGTTGTCATCACAGCTTTTTTTAATACTTCATGTATTAACAAGAGTACCCACCTTGATGTTTAAAAAGAAAAATAAAAATTAGCTTGGAAAGGATCTCAAAATGCCCTGTAATCTGTTCTGAAGCAGAATCAAGTGCTTATCAATAGCTGGTGGTAGAGTCTAGCCTTGCTGATACTAGAAAACTCCTACTCAACACAGTTTATAAAATGCTAACCATACTGGATCAAGGTCTGTCAGCCCAAGAACTTGTTATTAGGTTTGTTGTCCATGGCAGACTAGAGAGCACTTGTAAGAAAGACAGCTTTACCTCAATTAAGAGTATCCTTTCTGCTTCTTAAAAGTCTTGATGGTCTTCAATGTGCAAAAGGTCTCAACACCAGACAACTCTAATAGTAAAATCCTGTAGTGCTGGTCTCATTTCCTTAACGTAATGTCACTATAAATAATGTAAACTACATTTTAGTATCTGAAATATTCTTCTTGTCGTTCTTCCCATGTTTGGAGACATTGTATGTTGTATATTAAGGTGTGGTCTTACACTTCCACATCACTTTTTAGTTCTCAAGGTGCTAGAAGTAATACAAGTAAAGTTTGGCAGAGAAGACTTCACTGCTTGAGTAGAAAAGGAAGGATTTTTTTCATGTAGATGACGGACAGTCTTCTGAAGCACAGACTGAAAGTGGTATGAGTTTTCATATCCTGATCTGAGATGCAGGTTTTATTTCTTATATTGTCACAATTTCTACAAAATTTTGTTCAATCCCCCATGGTTTTTGTTTCTCCACCTCTAAATAGGTAACACAGTTTCATTAACTTTGGGTTACATATATTCATGTTTCCATAAGACTTTGAAAACCTCTGAACCAGTAAGTTCTGTAGCACAAAGTATTTATTAGGTGGCAAATCTCTATTTTCAAGTCTTGTGTCTTCAGCCTCTGTGCTGTGTAATTTACAGTAAAGCTTTAGATCTCTTTGCGAAACAACTCTTTCATCTGAACTCCTTCACAACTTCTGAAAGATCTGTCTAAACACCAAATTATAGGAACATTGATAGTAAAATACAAAACAAGTTTAAGTGTAGCAGGTTGTGAAGGTTATGTTTATCAGTGTGTGTGTTTTGCAGGGAAAAGTCTTTCCTGAAGTTCAGTCAGACCAAATATAGCTAGATGGAACAAAACTGGTAGAATTACGTTGTATAAATTTTAATGTAAATATAGTCTTCACAGTGGAAAGTAGTGAAAAATGACCTGATAAACAGATATGTATTGGAAATTATTTTGCTAATTGACTATGCATTTTTCTATAAGTTCAGTGCCATCAGATTGCACCAAGTATTCCTATATATGGTAGTCCTAAAAAATGTTAACTGTAATGTTTAATCCCTTTGTTGGAAGGTATGCATGTTTTTGTTTATATAGAACTTAGTTATATTACTTTTGTTAGGCATGTCTGATTAAAATTTGCCAAGAAGGTTGTAGAAATAGTTCCCATGTGGATATTAAGTTTCTTTTTATAACATTTCAGATGTTATTGTTTCCATAAGTTTTCAACTTCATTCAATCCTTTGTTTCAAGTCTTCCTAACAAATTTTAGTTATGATTGTTCAAATCTTCTTTGTAATATATTGCATCAGATTTTAAAGCAAATGCTGACAGCAGCAGTATTATACCCTGCATACCAGGCGGATACCACATGGTTTGAATAACCGGCACCCCTGCTGAGTGTGGATCAAATCAAAATCCTTGCATACTCATGTAAAATGCACTGATAGAAATCTGTCTTTAAATCTGCTTTTCGATTTAAAAATGGATTCTTTTAGAGTTTATCCTGTCACTGATGAATGTATGTGATTCTCACTAATGCTAATGAAAGTTGAAAAAACTATGGCTTCAAGTAGCCCTAGGAGTCACCTCGGCCTTATATTGCACTAAATAAACAAAACGAACCCCATGGAGTTTATTGTAGGTAATAGGAAGGCTAACTTTAAGGTCTTGAAGATCACAGTTCTTTCGTGTTATTTATCAATGCTAAAGACAAGACTTATTTTTTTTCTTAGACTTTGGTCTGGAATTCTTAGCAACAGTTGCTTCTTTTCTGCTATTTAAAATGTTGAAGGTGTAAACTCAAAGTAAACAGCAAAAGTTAAAATTCCAAGAGTATCATTAGCCTGGCTCAGTCATGTTGTATATGATGAATATGTATGTGTTTGTGCTAAATTTTTGTTGGAGTTTTATTGCCTGAGAACACAGTAACATTATTTTATGAAATCACAAATGTAAACAGAAACTGGAAGTAGAATGTATATATTCAGAAATCCATTGTAAGTTATCTTCTTATTGCCCTGTTAATTCTAGCTTCTTCATTTTACTTTAATGGCATTGTTTCCAAAGGATTTAAACAAAGGTGGGGGGAAGAAAAGTAGATTTGGGATACTGGTGGTTGGTTACATTAGAAGATCTTGTAAGGTTCTTTATTTCAATAATACACACATATCAGTATAAAACCATGCCTGTGGTACATCATTAATAAAATATGCAAATACCCGGTATAAAATCTCCATGTTTCAGGAACTCAAGCTCTTGTTCACAAAGAAACTTCCACAATGATCACCCATGGCAAGCTGTGGGTTTCACACTCAGCCTCACTGGCAACAGTTCTGCTAAAAAATGTTCCAGTTTTCCCTCCATTTTACAGTGGAAAAAATGATCTCTCATGGTTCCTTCCACCAACAAATATTTATTTAATTGTTTTTATTTCTGGTGCTATGTGTGGCTCAGAAGCAGTCTGCTGCATTCAGGTTCATGTCAGTGAGAGAAACCCTGTGCACTGTAAGTCACTATATTACAAAAGTCTCCTGATTCCTTTTAAAAATTCACTTTCAAAAGCACAATTACCTATGCCCTCTTTTCCCGCTTCCTGTTGAATTAAAAGCTATACAAGTGTGGAAATTCAAAGTTTAGATAGAACACCTTCATATGTTTTATGTTACAGACTAAACAGCAGCTTTTCTGCCTTCTCATCTCATTTCACTGCCATTAAATATTGAGTACTTCAGAACCAGCCACACAGAGAAATACTGTTATCTTCCATTGTCTAAGCTTTCCCTATTATCCACAACTTACGGGCAAGAGAAAAAGCTGTTCAGACTTTCCCCATTTATCCTTGATGTTCCCAAAGGGCTTCAGCTCAGAGTTGGAAATGAGCTGTCCTGTTTCTCCACTTCCTATTTTTCTTAGCTGGGTGGATTCCCATGCTGCTCAGTAGTTGCTGAGAACCTGACAGAGGAGAGCCGTGCTCAGGGTCTGAGTTTTGCTGGGCCAACATTGTGTAATGTTAGCTGTTGCACAAGGCAGCTACTGGCACATGCTGGGGCCTTTTAGATGAACTCTTCTCCACAAAAAAATGACACTGGTGTCTCAGAGATATCATCAAGTCTGTGCAATAGCTCAGAGCATCTGAGTCTAATTTAACTGTGCTATTTAATTTAATTACAGATTTGTTGTGAGAAGCTGACTGCCTCTGCTATGGTTGGTTGGGAAGGAAAGATATCAAGAAGTGTTCATTTAAGAAGCTTTCACGTAAGGCAGGTAGGCACTTGTGTAGCCCGGCAGCTGATGTTATGCAAGTAAGATAAACCTACATCAAAACCTGTGGCTCAGCAATTCCTGAACAACATAAGAACCACAGTAAGTTTTCTTTCCTGTTCGATCTTGGTCAAATTACAGCAGTTAGGGGACAACAGTAGTGACAGATCTGATAATTCATCCTTCCCTGTTCACTCAAAGTGGTGAATGCTGGCTGATGCCAGATGAGGGGTACCGATCCCTGTGAGCAGAGCCTCACGTTAGGCAGAAATTCAGTTGCATAAATGGGACTCAAGCCAATCAATCCTCTTTGGGGATAAAAGGTTCTATGCAGTCTTTAAAATGTTTCAAAAGTAGAATCCAATATAATTGCATCTTCTTTACTGTACTTCAGTGTGAAGTCTCTGTTATCTATACTGTTGACAAGGAGTGTGTGTGTGTGTGTGTGTGTGTGTGTGTGTGTGTGAAAGAGAGAGTGTGTGAGTGTGTGTGAGTGAAGGAGTTTTATTCATGCTTGTACATCTATCTGAGCCCAAGTCACTCTGTCAGATTGCCGTTCTGTAAGCACAATGGTCTGCGCATGCTGTAGAACACGTTATTAGCTTCTGGTATCCCAAAGATTTTAATATTCATCAATGTACTGAATTTTCAAAAGTCTTGAAGTTCAGACTGTGAGTGAGAGAAGGAATAAATGTGGCTGGCTGTCTTCCTCAGTGTTGTAGACCGAGGGAAAACACTGGGGAATGCGTACTGAGAGCCAGCAGCACTCCACGCCACAGAACACAGCAGCAGCGCATGGATTTTAGTTGTATTCGTGTTCCCATTACTGTTTGTGTGCTGCCTTTGAAGTTCTTCCCATGGTCGCTCTTGCCCCCTTATGTGTGCATGCCATATGTACCACCGAGTTTGGGGTGGAGAAGAGGGAAGGAGAGGGATTTCATCTTACCACATGACTGATTCGTAGCGAAGGATTGCCATGTGCTCAGCCTGCCCCTGCCGCACTGAGTTTGTTGTCCATTCGGGGGCTGCTTTGTGACTGCAAATGCAGAGGAGTTGCAAGAAACTTCATGTCTGTGGCATTACAAATAATAGCTTGTGGTGACTGCTTAGAGTTTTCTCCCAGATTTTACTTACCTCTTTCTCAAGTATATCCATTTTTTTCCTCCTCCAAATCCAAGGCATTCTTTGATGCCTTTTTGACAAGCTTATAATGAGATGTCTCCCATCTGGACTACTTGCAAGTGTTCTTAGGAACAGAGCATACAACTTCTGATTCCTGTTCATGGCTCTGAACCCCCTGTGTGCCAGTGTTGAAGACTTCCTGTTCTCACTTCCAACCTTAATGATTCTATTCTATTCTATTCTATTCTATTCTATTCTATTCTATTCTATTCTATTCTATTCTATTCTATTCTATTCTATTCTAGCTAAGGCTTTAGCAAACAAAATACCACCACCACAAAAACCACCAAAACCCTGGCCCAAAGCAAAAAAAACAAAAAAAACCCAAGCCACAACAAACCAAACCAAAAAAATCCTCACCTTCTCTTCCTTCCCCTCTCCCAACTTTCCCCACGGTTGTCCTTTAGACACTGACATGCACATCAAGGCTCTCAAACAGCGTTCTCCATAGTTAGTAGCCCTTAACTCTTGGTTCAGATCAGTGTTTGTTTGACACCTTCATGTCTAGACATGACCTTTCAAAGTAAAACAACATGTAGTTTTGAGGTGACTTGCTAAGATCTGATGCATTGTGAAACTGAACTATACTTTTATACTGCATAGTGTACCATTCTCTGGTGTCTAGATCTACTGATGTTGCCTCACTGAGAGAATGTTGTATTTTCGGTGTTGCCTTGTAAACTGCAGTACTCAGCATAGTATCCTAGTAATGAGAGCTTGGGTAATGGATTTATAGTCCTGTATGAACTCAGCAAGTAATTTAGGATATTAAGGGCATATAGACACCCTTTTTTTACTTTGAGATCCATCAAATGGCTGAATGTTGGTGCTCCAGCTTGACAGCTAGAACTTGTTTTGGAGTTTACATAAGTTAAATAGTTACAATTTTAATTGTTCATATGTTATTTACAAAACTGTAGCATTCTAGTGCCATGATGATGGCTGACATAAACAACTGAAGTAAATATACGTAAGTATTTCCGTACAACTCACAACAAATGATAATGAAAATTGCATGACAAAAGAGCCTAAGTTTTATTTTTTGGAGTGTGAGAGACTAAATGCCAAGATCCATCTTTGGTGTATTCATAACAAGTGCAAGTATTAGTTGAGCTCTAAATTAAATTAATTCAGACATTCATGTTCTTGTTTAATTTGTGTAATGGGAACCTAAATTCCATGCTCTATTCAGGTTCTGATCTTCAATATGTCATTCTCTAATTGTTTTACCCACAGAGAAGAGAGATGCAGCTTTCTCCCCTTTTCAGTTTTTGTGACTGAGAAGATTGAGAAGGCATCAGTCCGAAGACCCTACATGTTTAGACCATCAGGTGAGTATGATTTTATAGATTAGGAGAATCGCCTCTGTTTTTGTGAGTGTTGTCTGCATCCTAGCTTAAGAAATTAATGAAATGTTGTGCTTGCTGTTTCCTGTGGCTCTAGGCATGAGAAGTACCCTTGGTGATCTTCTTTTAAAAGGAGTGCTGATGGAGTGAATACTTGTCAGGTCCATTTATTCTGTGGTGGGCCGGCTTCTGTGGCAATGCTGCTTGATATGTTTGTATATGTAGAGCTGGAAAAAAAAGCAAGAAGGGAGATGACTGCTGAGCCCTTTTAGAAACAGGCTTTACCTTCCAGAAGTAAAATATTTCCTTCAAAATATTTATTGTGGCTATTTTAATAGACATGTATTTATCTGAATATCATGTATATTTAAAGCGTAATAAATAATAGTCTATACGTGTGGATCAAAACCTGATACTATTTTGCTTCCAGTAGAGGAAAAGATTTTCTGATGAGTGTTTTTGGTTTTTATTGTGATAACAACAAGCTTCATTAAAAAAACCATCAGAAACGTGCAGGTAGACTGTGTACATACAGTTCTTTCTTCAAGTGGCTACGCCAAAACTATTTTTGGTCTTATTCCGTGATTTGCCAACAGTGACATTTATCAGGGTGACCCGTCTCATAGATTTCCTACACCTTGTTCAGTGCTGGAGACACACAGCTGGGCCTCCCCTTGTGCATTCTTACCTCCATCCCAAGGCTCTTTCATTTGTTTCCTTCCAAACTGTGCTTTTCAGAACACAGCGACTAAAACAGTTTGGGTGGTCAGACTCAGGCACAGATTGTCAAGAGCCTCAAGTATTATGCTGGGGAAGTTTCTGGACCTCAGTGGAATTGAGCATTTGGTTACTGTGGCTGAGGTTTTGGCGATGTGTAAATGTCCGGATGTGTATGGAATGTTGACACCAAACAGGAGACAGCTGATGAGGCATCAAGATTAGGTTACAAAAATGGACTTGGGGGTCTGAAGCCTGTCTGAATCCTATTTTAGATGCCTAAATCCTTTTTTTTTTTTTTTTTTCCAGTTTTGGCCCATAGCAGAATTCCATGGAACACACTTTACCATTGTAGAAGAAAGTCCAAGAGTCGATCCTACAAACATGAAGCATGTAGGTAATGTTTGCAGTAATGTTTTCGGTGCTGCTTTCATCACAGGAGTAGAAAGATCATGTGTGGAATGAATTTTTTTAGTATTGATAACACACCAATTAAAACTTATTCATCTTGTAGAATGATTACAGGAACACTAACACAGACCTTGAAATTTGAACCACACCTGATCTTACACTTTCTTTAAACTTACTTTTGTTGTACTTACTATGAAAACAAACACAAAGGGAATCCATCCAAATTCTGTCAGAGATTTCCAAGCAAGTTGAGGCTGAATTCCAGCTTTGCCTGTTGCCCTCAACTACTCCTATCAGGCATGTACCATATGGTCATGCAAACAAATACACACACAGCTTTTTCATTGTCAAGTAGTGACAAACAGTTTGGGACCATATGCTGCAGAACACAAGTGAGCACTCTAAAGGCTTTCACTGGTAGGGTGAACCAACTCAGAAGAAATGTGCAGTTGTCCAGGCTTCTTTGCCTTCTGCACATATTTTTCTACAACACAGAGCAAGAATTTGTACTGTGGTTTCTTCACTGCAGTGACTTCACCTCAGTCCTGCCAAGTGATTCTCCCTGCAAATGTGAAATATGAAATGGCAGTTTTTGTGGTCAGTGACAAAGTCATTTGTGGCTATGAAGGAGACTTAAATTCTCAATAGCTAACTTGGTCTAGTCATTTAGTCTTCATAACGTAACCAGTTTCCCCTGCCAAGTCAGAAAAATAATTCAGAACTGAAGTTTCTATCAAATGCTAACTTATTCCCAAATGCAAAAATCATTCAGATCCATATCCTAGTTATTTTGCGAGATTTTTTTTTTGACAGCATCAGAGGAAAAAAAGCAAAATACTATTTCTTGGGAGGATTAAGCAAAACGTAGACTGGTTTATGCAAGCAGTTTTATCCCCTGGAAGGTAAGAAACTCAGCTGAACAGTCAGAAGCTCCAGAGGAACATAGATTCAGAGCTTGTAAGGTTTTAGGTAGGTAACTGCTACAGGTTTTAACCCATTAAACTTTGTTGTAAAAGTCACAGCACTGTCTCTGCTTTAGTTTCTTGGGCACACTTCTTGGCACTGAATTCGTCTGTTGCCCTGCATTAGAAAAACTAATCCCATCACCTAATAAGAAGTGTGCTTATCATCACCACCAAAGAGCAGACATTGCCAGAACTGTGGAATAAAAAAAAAAAAAATGGGAGAAAGGAGAAGGAATACATTCAACTGCAGGCCTAGTTACATTTTTTTCTTTCCTTTCCCCACCCCTCCCATATAATCTACTGAAGGAGGTATAATATTGTGTAACCGGGTAGTAAATAAACACACTGACTACTTATAGCCAGTAAAACAGTTTTATTTTGGAGAGGAGCAGAAGAGTTTATAGTCTTTTTGTTATCCTCTGTTCATGTGCTGCATATGCTTCCTTTATCATGTTATATGTCTATATGATCTTACCCATTTCCTCAGAGATCAAGGCTTTGTTCAGCTCTGTAGATTATGTTTATGAAGTGTGAGAAAAAGTCACCAAGATACCTACAGATCTATTTGTTTGGCCTCAGGAATTTACGAAGCTGGATGAGAAAATAACGTCATGGAATAGAGTAAAACTTCTTTACTGAAGAGATACCATGTCAGATGACCTTAACAGCCTCCTTTCAGTGATTTTTCAAAACAAGGGACATAGTAGATCTCATTCATCTGGACTTGAGTTGAATATTTGATATACCTCCATATGGGAAGTTACAGTTTAAGATGGAGCTTATGGGGATTCCTTGACAGACTGTCACAAGAATGATGATCTGGCAGAAGAGAGGAAAATGAGAAATTTTGAATTGCAGACTATTAGGTGGAGGGATGCTCTTCACTGTTGATCTCTGATATTTAATATAGATTTAATATATTCACAAAAACCTTAGGACACATTATCAAATTGCAGCCAAAATTTTTTGCTGGTGCAAAAAAGGTATTCTTGATAAAAAAATGGCACAGGATATCTGATCCACCAGAGAGAATTGTTCTTGATGACTTGAGATACAAAAAAAAAAGGAGGGGGAGGGATTTGCGAGGACAGACATGTAGAATTTTCATGCAGTTCTCTACTGTCAGGTATACACTTGAAACAATAAATAAAGAGAGGATGTAGATTTTCTAACACATCATAGCTTATCTGTAACTGGAAAGGTGCTGTGATCATCAGGATGTACTAGTTAGTCTTTTCAGCACAGAAAGGCAATTAGAAGTGCTCTGGTAGAGAAAGCATCTCCAATACAATGCTGAGCTCGAGTCAGCCATCTTCAAAAAGATTCAGTCAGACTGCCAAAAATACGGGGGATGAAGGGGTAGGCAGAGTGGCAGGTAAAAGGATCAGGGTGATCAGGAAATGCAGAACTGATCATTTCAAAGGAAATTTTAAAATTTATGTGGGTTTAGTTTAACAAAATAAAGGTTGAAGTGTAATTCTGGTCATTTTATACCATAGAGAGGGGAAGTGGGAGGATATTTATGTGAAAGGATAATAGTGGCACAAGAGATAAGGAGTATAAACTAGTCATGAATACATATAGGCTGGAAATTAGAGGCAGGTTTCTAACCATCAAAGAGGCAAGGTCTGGAGCAGCCTTTAATCTGAAGAGTGGAGCTTACAGAAAAGATCCTTGCTACTTTTACATTAGGTTTCATATGTTTATGAAAGGGATTATAAAATGTGTTGTGATGGCAAGAGACTGAATTCAGTCAGTACTACAGTCCTGTCAAAGAGGGATCAGGACCTCCCTTTGTCTTCCATAGGTGCCAGAAGACTTTTCAAGATGGAACTAGAGACCTGAGAGGAAAGAAACAGGGTGCAAAAACAGGGAGAAAGAATATGTTGTAGCATTTGCCTTTGTTTGCAGTAAGGAATCAGTTTACTAGAAAATGAATTTCACTGAAACAATTGTGAATTTAGAAGCTGATTTGGGGAAGAACTTACACCGATTTGTTTGTATTCAGCACTACTCAGCATCAAATCTTTAGCAATTAAGTCTAAAACAGTAGGAATGTTGTATTTATAGAGAAGAAATCTGAGTAGTTTTGCTCCTAAATTATAATTTTAAAAATATGGCAAATACTGCATTCCTGGTGTTTATATGACATAGACAGCAGATGCCTGCTCACAGTTCTGCATTATCCTAGAGTACTGGTTTCTCTGAACGGCAAAAAATGAAAACTTAAAAGGATTTTGAAAGTCGCATTTAAATTGTTCTCAGAATGCCCTTATTTCTTGTAGCAACTAACTTTGAAAAGTTTTGAAGCTTTATTGGCGCAGAATTATTTTCTGTCTGTTAAAGGCAGAAAGTAACATTTGCTCTGGCACCCTAATGAGTGAGAACCGGTGGAGCAGCAGAGGAGGATCCCAACCACGGTGGTCCTTGCTTCTTGGGGTACGCGCCGCGGGCCTAACGCCCCCGGACGTTTTGGGGGCAGGAGTAGCTGTTTTCAATCGCTTGATGCTGTGCGGGTGCAAACAGGCGTCAACTGTGCGGCGAGGGGGGCAAAGGAGGGGGGCAGGAGTGGTGTGGCCGATGTGCCCCCGGCCCGCTGATGTTTACTGGGGATTTTTCTGAGGAAGCTTGAAGGCTCCCGAGGCTTCTGGGGGCAGGACTCGCCCTTTAGAGGGGGCCCTCGCTCCTGGGCGTCGTCAGCCCCCCCTGCGCGGAGGGAAAGACGAGTGCTCGCTCCCCCGAGCCGGAGGCGGGGGCTGCCCCCGGCAGAGGGTGCCGGAGCGCAGGGACCGTCCCGGTCCTGTCCGCCCCTCTCCCCTCCCCTGTGTCGGATTTGTCCCGGGTGACGTTGGGATGCTGGGGAAGGAGGAGGAGGAGGTGGAGGAGGAGGAGGGGTAAGGAGCGCGGCTTCCTCCGCCCCCAGTCGGGGACAGTCCGCTAGCGGGAGCGCAGGGCCGGGGCAGCTGAGCCGAGGAGAAGTTTGCGGCAGCGCCGAGCCTCCGCGGCACCGGCAGCGGCACCCCGCTCCGCCCGCAGGCGCTGCTACCCCCTGGGCTCTCTGCTGCGGCGGCCGGGANGCTGCTGCTTTTGAGGAAGGGGTGTGGGGGGAGAGTGGAGGCAGGGATTGCTGTGCGTGTTTCTAGGAGAACTGTGCGTATCCATCTGGGACCGGCGGAGCCGCCAGCATCCCCAGTTGGTTGTTGATGTTCTTGCTTGCTTTCTCGCTTGCTTTCTCTGTTTCTCTCTTCTTTCTTTCTCAGTTTCTCTTCTCTTTTTCTCTCCTTCCCTCCTTTTTTTTTTTTTTTTTTTTTTTTTTTTTTTTTTGGTAATTGATCCCTTTTTTTGGTGTTTTTTTCTGG
>VWZZ01005167.1:0-18418 GCA_013399095.1 Psophia crepitans | reverse complement strand
CTCCCCGCGGCTTCCCGGGGGCGAGGGTGGGCCCCCGCACCGCCTGGCCGAGCGCGGAGCTGCCCGCGGGAGCGCGGTGGGAGCGGGGCAAAAGGCGCCAGACCCCGCTCAGGCGGCTCGGGCCGCGAGCGTGGCCACCTGGCTCCGTCATCTGCGGGCGGTTCCGCTGCGCTCTCCGCCTGCGTATGCCATCGGGAGACTTCCCAGATTCGGTGAGAGCGTCCCAGCCTTCTCGGAGGCAGCATAACATCACAAACTGCCGGTAAAAGCAGATTTGTGTGGTGTTGACTTGGGTTTTGTTTTTTAGTTTTATTTTTCTTAAATGCGAGCTCGTAAACGGGCTCGTGATAATGGTCTCAGCCACCTTTGGAGAGTGTGGGTTCGCTGCGCTTCGATAGGCATGAAGTTTGAGATTCCATTTTCTTCACTAAAGAACCACAGTGGTTGAGAGCCCATGATCACAGCAGTAAATACTTGTGTGCTTCTATTGTTAAGCGGCATTCTTCTGTTTAATTAGGTCTGCTTAATGGTGTACAGAGCCTTTGTTAATCTACATTTCATTTAAATGTTCATTTTTGAAAATGTTATTTCAGCCTCTTCAGTGTTCACTTTACAGCACAGCCAAGCGAGAGGCAATGGAAACTGGAACGGCCGTTTGTTCAAACTGGTGACGTGCGGTGTACTTAGCTTACAGACCTTTGCTCCCTTAACATGACATAGGAGAGGAAGTTTCATAGAATGGTTTGGGTTGGAAGGGACCTCAAAGATCTAGTTCCAGCCCCCCTGCCATGGGCAGGGACACCCTCCACTAGACCAGGTTGCCCAAAGCCCCATCCAACCTGACCTTGAACACTGCCAGGACGCGCGCATCCACAGCTTCTCTGGGCAACCTGTTCCAGTGCCTCACCACCCTCACAGGGAAGAATTTCTTCTTAGCGTCAAATCTAAATTTACCCTCCTTTAGTTTAAAGCCATTACCCCTTGTGCTATCACTGCACGTCCTTGTAAAAAGTTTAATCAACCTGAAGTTAATACTCACGTGACTTGTGAAGTATGCAGAACACTGTATTAAAAAAAAATAATCCATCAACAGAATGTGTGGGAGTGAAAACATAATGGTAACTCTGTGATTTTGCAAACCCTGAAGTTTGTAAACTTCTACCTAATTGTGTAAAGAAAAACTAATTTCTTAGAATACAGTGTTAGTGGAGAAAGGAATACAAGTACGAATTACTTCTGAATGCCTTTAATTGCCTAAGTACAAAAAGTTGTAAAAGGCTTGAATCTTTAAAGTTGCATGAGATTTAGCTATAGCTCCCTCCTGACTTTAATAAATGAGATTCAACTCTGGAAATTGTATATAGGTCGCCTTCTAAAAGTCAATACAGCTTTGAATACAAGAAGATTTTGCATAGCTTTTAATAAATTACATTGACTATTTTTAGGGCAAACCTTTTCTAGCATTAATTAAATCGTTAAGTAGTTTAGTGGTGAAGTTTATCCTTGGGTCAGGGGTTGCCACTGAATGTTTTTTTCCCCTTGAGTGTCTTGATTATGTTAAGCATTTGTAATGGAATTGGAGTTTTCTCCTTAATCTCTTTTCTGCTGTAAACAGCATAGAAATGCAAGACGCAGGAAGAAAAGGACCAGTTGACCTACTAGGCAGACTAATCCTGTTTAGTGAACTTCCAGTTGTTTGCAGAAAAGCTGATCTTTTTTCTAAACTCACTGCACCAAAGTAAGGTGTGAATAGCTTCAAGAACTGTCATTGGCATGGAAGTTTATTTGACCACTAACTAGAAAACTGTCAGTTTTAGCCCACTAGCCAATGAGAATGAAATGTAACAGGAAAGAATAGTAGTAAATACTGAGTTTTGCTTGGTAACTGCAGGAATCTTCTGTATAGAAGACTTGTAAAGTCCTCTTCATGGCTTATCTTCAGAGTCTTAAATTCACATTTTATATTCAATAAAAATGCCAGCTGGAGGCAGTCTGCATCTGATGGTTTTAATCATGTTTTTGACTGAGAAAATGTATTGTAAAGAGCCTCTTTGTATTATTTTGAACATAGCAGGCAAAGAAAAAGTTAAGTAAACTTCTATTGGTTTCTAAACATAAATCTTTCTGTAGATGTTCTGTGTTGCGTTGTGTGGTTGCTCAGAAAGAAAAAAAATGCTACTTACTGTATTCCATCTAATTTATAGCATCTGTCACTATGTTCTCTGTGCAAAGGATGGCTTGCTATTTAAGTTTGTTTATTCATTGTGAGGCAGTTGCTTTTTAAAGGAAGTTGTCATTAGGCTCGGCATGTCTGGAAAGTATGCAAGTCCTCAAGTCTTCTAATCCAGTGATTACCAAGTAGTTAAAACTTCAAAGAAAAGGAACGACAGGATTTTGCTGCTGTGAAAGAAGGCGCATTGTTTGTTAATCCTGCTTTTAATTGTTACTCATACGGCAGACTGCTGCAGCATTGCTAGTAACCATTCAGGACAAACAGCAATTTAACTTACACGTTTGTCTTTCCTCTTGGTTTTGTCTAAACGAGTAAGTAGTTTGAAGTGAAATGTCCCTTACTAGCTTTTTGGATTTACTTTTCCCAAGCCTTAGCCATGCACCAATATTCATTTGCAAATATCCCGTTAGAAGTTTTTCTGATACTGTCCACAGACTTGACTCACAACCAACCTTTTTCTCTTTACATCTGTTTGTCCTCCTCAGCTAATTTGGGAAAGGATTTCCGCTTTCTTTTCCAAGTGATGCTGGCCGGTGATCCTTTTTGAAACTATGAATGGCTGTATGTGACTTTTCTGTTGGCAGTGAAAGGCGCTCCTGAAAAAATCAGGGTGATCCCTTAGCTGTAGAGTACTACTTTGTCTTTTAATTGGCAGTGAACAAAAGCTTTCCTTTAAGAATACAAACAAATCTGCCTTGTAATTTCAGTGAAAACAAGAAATCACAGTAGAAATGCGTTTCACTAATGGCACGCTGCTACTGCGATGGGGACAAGTAGATGTATTCAATCTGCCCTAGGCTTAGCTAGCTCCCAGGGTGGTGGCACTGGTCCTGAGCAATTTGCAAAGCTTGTTGAAGAAGCAGTGTGGGTATCCTATAGACAGTTCCATGTTTCTGAGCTGGTTTAAAATAAGCGTCTGTATATCTGCGTCAGCTGTTGTGCACATGTATCAATAGCGTGTGCTGCTTCTTGGAGCAAAGGGCCTGTACTGCTGTCTGCTGATTGAATTCGTCTTCATTTATGTGGATGCTTTGTGGTTTGCTATATAAACTGTCCTAATGTGCGCCTGTCTGTGATGGTGAAGATGTGTGGTATGTAATAGTTGATAGAAGAGGAATCTTGAATATCATCACGATACTACTGATTCAATAGAAGGTATTTAAAGAGTGAGTGAGGTCTTACGCACCTGTTTCAGCTGAGTCCAGAGCAGACCCAGCTGACGTCCCCTAAAGGTTGTCTGGTTATGCCCCTGAGCTCTTTGTTTAGTTAAATCAGCAGTCACACTCTGTTGGAAAGTAATGGTAGGAAAAAAGATTCTGCAGGAGTGAAGGCTATGTGGGCAGAGGTGAGCAGAGAATTAGCATGAAAAGAGATGAGACCTTTTACACTATATTGATCTTTTCTGGAGCAATGGGAATATGTTTTGTGAGGGTACTGCCTACAGGAGCAGTGAAGCGAAGTCACTGGGGCACTGTTCTGGACTCCAGTTCGGCCGAGATTTAGTTTTAAAGTGTGAGTAGTCCGAGCAGGAAATTAGATTGGATCCCCATAGGTATTATGTCTAAGTACCTTTTAGATTTGATACTTCCACTTCAGGTGATGTGAACTTAGAAGCAACAAACACGTTCAGTATTCTTTCTTGAAAGAAAAATCCTCATGTGTTTATTGTCATATCTATGAAACCTCTAATGAACTCAGATTTCTGTCTTTTCTTTGAGCCATTTGGACACTTCCATATGAGCAGCATAAACATTTAACTCTGTAATTCTCGGTTATTGCCCCTTGTCCTCATCAACACTGCTCTAGGCTGTTCATTTAACAGTTCATCTGGTAAGTATTATTTCCAGGTGAAGTGACTTCTATAAATGATTTTCCTTGCTTTTGGTACTTTAATACCTTAACAATATTTTTTCCGTGGTATTGTGTATGTAAGAAGAATGACTTGACTGGTTGTATAAAGAGAGGATAAATTCTGTTAAGAGTTCTCCTAAAATTGTGAAGTCTTACTTTTCAAAACAACATACACGACTGTCTAGTTGAATCATAAATCAAGCTATCAAAGGACTAACTCCTTATCAAAGTAATGATGCAGTCACGTATTCAGTTATAGAGCAGATAAAGGACAGATACGGCAAAAGACAGGAAGAATTTTATCCCCATTTCATTAGAGAAAAAAAGTATAAAACCTTCATTTGTAAATAATAAATTTGATTTGAACTAGCTAGGGACATTCTACTCTTGTATCGTGTGAACTAAAATAAGTTAATTGCATGTACATCTGAAAGAAGAGTAACAGAACTTGACTCCATGCAAACTAATGAGAATGGCAGTCTCCCACACAAGCAGAGGAGCTTGCTTTCCTCCTGGTCTACAATGGAATAGATAGATCTCATACATCTAGCTTGGATATAAAGGAGACACAAAAGATTTTTGTGAAGAACACAGTTCTAAGGGCAGAGATAACCAGCACAGAAAAATCTTAGGAGCAGGATATCTTAGAGCACAGCTCAGACATTTGAACTGTGTTTCACCGCAAGATCTTAAAGTTACTCCTTATATACATTTCTATTTGTAAGACATTAATCTTTCACTTCCAAGGCCCTTAGTAAGCTGTAACTGTTGTACTTTTTTTTTCTTGCGCGTGGCCAGGCGTCATCTGTATCTAAAAGTAATGTTAAAAAAAAGTTACCTCCTTCCCCCTCCCCAGCACTTCATCATTTCCTTCCTGTGGGATGTCACCACCTTACAACTTTCCTGTCAGAGCAGTGGGTGGACATTCAGCAACCTTTTGAATGTCCAGCTGCAGCAAAATCCTGCAGTTCACTTGGTCTGAGCTAACCCAGCTGATTTTGAGTTGGATGGATCAGAGGTGTCTCATACGAGCAGCTCTGCCAACAGGGCAGAGGAGGCTGTAACTTCTGCAGTGCTGTTACTTAGCTGGGATTTAGCAGGGAAGTCACCTATTTCATGGCTTACTTTGAGCTGAAGCCTTTGGCAAGAGAGTTTTGCTGAGCTGGTGGGAGGAGGATAGGAATAGTAGCAGTAGTAACATCTGCCAGCAGCAGTATTAATGAAACTCCATTTAGCTCTCTGTGTTAGTCTGTGTTACACACTTACCTAGTTCCTTCACGCTTCACAGGAGCTTTCTATAAATACCTGCAAAACTAATTGCTTACCCTTCCTTGTGGTAGAAATCCCTCATTTAAAGGTTAGGCTAATCATGTGCTATCATGCTGGTCAATATTGTCTGTTTCTCTGTATACTCCGTCTTAAATTTGTCTCGCATTGCAAGCTGTTGAATACAGTTTAATACATCATCGACTAACCTGGTCAATGCCTGGATTTCCAATAAGGTGCAGATATAGAAAGAAATAATAACCTGTTACTCGTACAGTAAGTCCATGTGAGAGCACTACAATAAAACTAGTTGTCTGTGGGATTACCAGTGCTGGCAGAAGGGGTTGCACACTGAGGGGCAGGAGGTCTGAGTGACAGCAGTGCTACCTTAGATCAGATTGAAGGTGGTGCGGGACCTCACTGGTTTGTTCTTTTGGACATAGAACCAACAAAGTTCTGGGACTAGAAGAATATGACATCTCTCAAAGGAAAAAGCCAAGGACAGTTCTAGAAACATTCATCAGATCTGTCTGGATTTACATGAGAAATTACCCTTATGAGCATATCAAAAGTATTGCTGTATAGAGCAAGATCAGAAAATGAGGAGGAAAGAAGTATTACTTGACAGCCCAGGACTATAACAGCTGAGTTAGTTTAAAAAAGGTTCTGTGAATCTCTAGTATGAAACAATAATAAACAAAACTGCTTGAAAGCTTAAGAGGCCCTGACGATGTATAAAATTTTCTGCATACTCAATCATAGTAAAGTTTTGGCTATAAGTTATACAACATAAAGAATATGTCAAGATTATGTAGTGTTTAAAATGAGAGTGCGTGTTCTGGGAGATAAGTTAACAAATCGTTTTACTGTGGTTGTTTCTAGTTTAGAAAAATGACATGGCAGAAGTGTTTTATAGAAAAAAACCCCAACAGTACTAGAGCTAGTAAGGTGGCAGCCATATTTCTGTGTGTAGTAACCTTTTGTCTCTTCTAAAAAAACCAAAAGCTTAAAAAGGCGAATGAAGGCTATGCCAACGGGTTTTAGATAGATAACGCAAATAGAATATCATATACCCTTTTATTTCAGGCAGAAGCTATTCTGTTCTGATTCTAAATGTGTGTTGGTTTACATATTTTGCTGATATATTAAAGAAGCATTTTTCTTTATAAAAAGTTGCCTTGAGGCATGCCTGCCCTGAGATGTAATTGTCAGCTAATGCAAAACTACCCAAACCATGAATCAGAGAGCTACCTGGACAAAAACTAACGCGGCAAAATCCAGCCCAGTGCTGCCTAGGCTGCCTGAATTGGCTTACCCACCAGTGCTGGCATGGGGAAGAGGCCAGACTGGGGGCCCGGGAGAGCGAGCACTTGGCAGCCCGAGCACCCAGTAGCTTAAAATTGCTGTGGAACTGTACTCGCTGAGATAGAAAAGGTGATATGCAGAAATATTAACATAATTGCGTGGGCTAGAAATTTTTGAGACACTTTCACAATACTGTAGTAACTGATGGCTGTCTCAGATTTGGGTGTTGCAGAGCTAAGCCAAACCTGTGCAGTTTAAATAAGAAATATCTCGCCTGCCTCGAAAGTCTAGTCTGCAAACAAGTGTGTAATTACTTGTCAGGTAGTTGTTCTCACCACAAATAGTCTTCGTCATTTCCTTTTGTCTTCGAGCAGTTGTATCTCCAGCAGTTGTTGCTTAAGCTGAATTTTAGGATTCCGGTGAGTTTTGTGTTGCATTGTACTAGGTAAGAACGAATGATCTTTTAAAATTAAATGTGTTAATAAAACAAGGGAAATGTTTTTTGTTCAGTAAACAATGAAATGGACAAAAAGAGTTTTGACAAGGTTCTGAAGATTTATCAAAACTTTCAGAGTGCTATTTGAATATTGTAAGTTGAAAATAACAAGGATCTTGTAGCATCTAGCCGTAATTACTCTTTTAAATCTTACAACTTTCTGTTGAGAGATACAAATCATACTACCTTAGAACAGACATGAAATATTTTTTCATGAAGTTGAAAAGAAAAAAAAGGGGGAGGAGTTTATGATAGAGAAACCAGAGAATTATGTTCGTGTAAGAAATTCCTTTACTGAGAAATGGGAAATGAAAATTGTTTGTGGTACCTTAGGAACTCAGTAGCTGAAGGGTGAGCTTAAACACTAAAAATTACTTTAAAATTTTTAGTTATAGTGGTGGTTAATGATGACTCCTTTCATGATAGACCAGAATCCCTTACTAAGGGGAAAGTGGTATTACGTGGATAAAATTACACGCTTGAACAGGATCTAAACCAAACCTACATGAGGAAAATATATCTGCTGTTGTTTTAATTTTAAAAATAACTGTGCTTCCTAGCTCTGCCTGGAAGCAGTTTAATGCAAGAATTTTTTTTTTTTAAGTATTTCCAGCCAGACCAGAAGCAGTAGTTAATAAATATCTTGAGAGGGTGAGTCTGTTCTATATGCTTGCTTTTGCAAACTCAGTGAATTTGGATATTAACATCTGAAGTTGCAGATAGTAATTCAACCTGTTTTTCTAAAGCTGATCTCAAATTTGTCTTGTTCTCTCTGTGTCAGTGTAGAAATAGGATTCAGAAATCTGTTCCCTGACAGAGGTGTCAGAGAATATGTTACACAGTTCATGACACTGTGGTTTCTCAAAGCAACAAGAAAAAAAAGATTTATTTCAAATTTTATGTCTAGAGAGCTTTAGGATAATGTTGCTCTTGAGAAAAACAGGCATATTTTTGTCAATGTGTTATTTAAGAACACACCAACCGTAGAAAATGCTTCGGAGAGGATCATGGGAGTCAAAGACCACGAGCATCTAGAACTACGAAAGGCAGATTTCGTAAGTTATCCTGGTTTGTCGTCCAAAGGCCAAATTTAAAGCTAGGAACAGTTTTGATTCTGGAACTGGGGCAGGATATATTTACATAGGAAAGCTCTGCAAAAAGCAAAGGTGTCAATTTACAGCACATTTTCAAAATTACAAAAAGTGGAAAATGTTACCTCACATTTACTGAACACTTACTGTGGCCACAGAGTTAGTTATTAGAAGGTACTAGTACAGTGTGAAACCACAGAGTAAACTGGATGTAGTAACTTCTTCCTGCAAACAAGTCTTTAGTGATCAGTGAAATACTTGAAATACCATCTTTGGTTGTGCTGGCTATTGGCATGTGATTTATTGTTTCTAGACATGAACAGAGAAAAATCAAACCTCAGTACTATGATGCTAGAGTCCATAGAAATTCTTCAAGTGTCTTTTGCATCTGTTACATTTTCTAGAAAGCTCAAGATCTTCTGTAACCACAATATGATTGGGGAAATAAGGATCGGAAAGGACCTTGAGAGGCCGGATTATCTGTTCTTCAAGGCAGAATCACTTGTAGCTGGCTTGACCTGTTCTCAAGAGGTGACAGGAACAGGGAGGTTCAGTGACTTCCAACAGGCAAGCACACAAGCTTAGCGCTTACTTAATGACAGAATCACGGAGTGGTTTGGATTGGAAGGGACCTTAAAGACCATATAGTTCCAACCCCCCTGCTGTGGGCAGGGGCACCCTACACTAGACCAGACTGCCCAAAGCCCCATCCAACTTGGCCTTAAACACTTCCAGGAAGGGGGCATCCACAGCTTCTCTGGGCAAGCTGTTCCAGTGCCTCACCACCCTCACAACAAAGAATTTCTTCCTAATATCTAATCTAAATCTGCCCTCTTTCAGCTTAAAGCCATTACCCCTTGTCCTATCGCTCCCTGCCCTTGTAAACAGCCCCTCTCCAGCTTTCCTGTAGGCCCCCTTTAGGTACTGGAAGGCTGCAATTAGGTCTCCCTGGAGCCCTCTCTTTTCCAGGCTGAACAAGCCCAACTCCCTCAGCCTGTCCTCGTAGGAGAGGTGCTCCAGCTCTCTGATCATCTTTGTGGCCCTCCTCTGGGCTCGCTCTAACAGCTCCCTGTCTGTCTTGTAGTGGGGACCCCAGAGCTGGAAGCAGTACTCCAGGTGCAGTCTCAGGAGAGTGGAGTAGAGGGGCAGAATCCCTTCCTTTGACCTGCTGGTCACGCTTTTTATGTAGCCCAGGCTATGGGGACACATGTTGGGCTTCTCATCCCCCGACACCCCCAAATCTTTCTCCTCAGGGCTGCTCTCAATCCATTCTCTGCCCAGCCTCTAGTTGTGCTTGGGATTTCACCGACCCATGCGCAGGACCTTGCACTTGGTCTTGTTGAACTGCATGAGGTTTGCACAGGCAAGACCAGGAACCAGGTCCCTCTGGACGAGATCCCTTCCCTCCAGCGTGTCAACCGTACCACACAGTTTGGTGTTGTCCGCAGACTTGCTGAGGGTGCACTAATGTCCCTGTCTATGTTGCTGACAAAGATGTTAAACATCTTGGTTGTAACTGAAGTGCATTACTTCCTCTTACAGTTATTCCTCTACCCCTTGTAGTTGTGCTTTAATTTTTTGTGACTTCTAGAACAGTTCTTCATACTTTGAAACAAACACTTCAAAAATTATCTTTTTTCCTTGTAGACATCTCTCCTTGGATGCCTCCTTCCCCCTCCCGTTTTCTCAGCCTTTCCTTTGACATCATGTTTTCTGAATCTCATGGCCATGCTCGTTCCTCCCTACTGGACTTGCTCCAAAACATCTTTTGAAGTCTGCTTAGCAACAGAGTCTGGTTAGCAACATCTGCTAACCAGAACTGGTATATTCCAGCTCAGGCTGCACCAGCACCAGCTAAAGGAGAAGGATTATTTCCTATATTTATCAGATGACGTTGGTTTTATTACCCAGAGTGATGTCTGGCTGTTTTGCAGCAGGATGGCATTGCTCAAGTTCTGATCTACTCCAGATCTTTCATGTAGAATTGTTGCCAAGTCCCTGTTTGGTACCAGTGCAATGGTTTAAGCACAAAACCTTCTGCCGGTCTTCCCTCAGTTGTGCATCCTTATTCCCATGAGCTCCATACGATTCTTTGCTGACATTTTATTTCATTTGCCAAGGTCAGAATATTCGCAACACCTAACACCTTGATGTTGCCTGTGGAGTTTGGTAAGGGAGGTATCTACAGCACAGAAACTTATGAAACTCCATCGTATCTGTTAACCACTGAGAATTAACTCTCAGTATGGTTTCCCAATAAGTTGGTTTTCACCTGTATATAATTTCTTCATATTTCATCTATGGGAATGTCATATGGGGCAATTTCCTCTCGGACTAATTATCATCTTCATTTCCTGCTGACGCCTCTGCGTCATTTTATCATTCAGTGCAGGATAGGGGCTGTCATATGATGGTTCTTGAGAACTAAACTTTCCTCAGAAGAAACTCTTATGACATCTAAATCTCTGCTTCAGTGATTTCTCCTTAAATAACTTGCCTTTCTGTAACTTAACTTTCTGTATCTCTCATAAGGTATGTTTTCATACTGTAGCGGAGAATGAGATTCATCGGTTTGAACAGCAGAGTTCAGACCTGACTATGTTCAGAGATTCAGGCTGTGGGTTTTTTTTCTGAGTTCAGACAAAGATCACAGAATACTTTTTGCAAATGGTAATTTCTTCTTCTCTCTAATATCATGTCTGCATCAATTCAATGGATTAAAATTGTATCCTTCAACCTCATACTCGTTGATGTTTTCCTGCTTCTTTTGCTCTTTATAATCTCATGTTGTAGTAGCATGTTGCAAGACCAAGACAATTAACTAAAACTACTGTATGTTTGGGAGTATATTACATAATTTCAATTTTAAGCATTAATATTATGACCTTAGCATTATAGAAGTAATGTAAGAGTAAATACGTGCACTTGTCGTTATTTTTACAGGGTTGTCCTCAGTTTCTTTAATTGCTATCATCTCATCCTCTTCCTTCATCTTACTTTTCTGTTCTTATAGTTTTAATTTTTCCCTACAGCATATTTCATTATTACACTTCTCCCCCACCTCCCTTTCTTTTCTTTCTGACTAATTCTTTGCCCATTACCTAGCACTTTAGACCTTAGGAATTCACAAATATGCTGTGGCTGCCTACCAATGGTAGGAAGTACTTCAAAGTGATCTACAGTGGCTGTTTGTAGTTCTCTGGAAAAATAAAATAAAATAAAATGCCTGAAGAGCAGGTAGGAAAAAATGCCTCCAAACAAGTGGTTTTCTGTGACTTACTGAGCCATTATCACGCTCCTTCATAACAGATGTTGCCTGAGAAGCAGTGGGTATCTGTACTTTTTTGCATGGCATGGAAGAGTAAAACCAGGAAAGGGTGAGATGGGAAGCACAGCTCCAGTGAGGCGGACTGGGGTGGATGGGCTTCTCTGAGCAGAGGCGCTGAACTGTGATCCAGTTCATGAGGAAAAAAAATGTCTGTGGGGTGTGGAAGTGGGGTTAGGGTTGTCAGAATGTGTGACAGCAAGTATAGAGGAGGCTAACTTGCTCACGATCGTGGACTGGCAAAGAATTAGAAACTTCTACTGCTGCTCTGTCAACGTGGCTGGTTGTAGGGGTACTGAACATAGCACCACGCTGTGCTTGGGAAAGTCCTGCCTTTACACATCTTTCACCATGGGTTGTATAGCAAGTTTTGCTTAAGAAAAAGAAGGGAAGATGTGCCTGCTGCGATATTTGGATATTTCAGATTTGAAACACATTTGAAAATGTTTGAGAAACATTTTGGATAGAGACATGAATTGCCGATTTTACAGCCTGCAGGTCCTGTCACTTTGAAAACCATAATAGTGTAGAAACAACAGTGGGCTCTGCTTATTTAGGAAAATCCACATTCTTTTTTTTTTTTTTTTTTCAGGTCATAACTATAGTTATGAAATACGGAAAACTATGACCTCCTTTATCTTTGCGCATGTCTGATGTATGCAACCCCCTCGTGGGGTTAGTTTGTTTTTTTTCCTCTGTTCTGTTTTTCCTAGTATGTGTGGGGTTTTTTCTTCTCCCCCCCCCTTTTTTTTTTCTATTTATTTTTCTCTTTTGAACTGATGAAACCACTCTCTTCGGTAATTTTGAGTCAGTTAGGTCAATCCTGGGTTTTTATGTGCAGAGACTGCCAAGATTTTCTAAAATGAGGTGGTTTAGGAATTTGGATGAATGCCCAAAAGGGACCAAGACTTGAGACCTCCAAATGTCTTTATTTTAAAACTGTAATTTGGAAAAGATCCTTCCTGAGTCCCGAGAGAAAGAAAAAGCCAATACTTTCATTTATACTATTAGTCATCATTCTCTCCACCATCAGGGTTCCCTTCCCTTCTGAAAAGGCTACAGTTTGTTTTGCTGCTTTTACAAAAACTAGTTTAGTTGATTTAATGTTCTGTTTTGTGATGAAGTGTCTTACCTAGGTCATAGTTTAGTTGTTAACCAGATATTTATGAAGTGGTAAGAATTCTCTGCTCTGTGGTGAATTTAGTCTCTAGAGTGGGGCAAAATGCTATTTAACTAGCAAATAGAGTAGTTCAGCTTCAAATTATACGTTGAAGTTAAATGCAACAATTTTAATCTTGTAGTAGCCCCCTAAATAAATAGAGTATCTGGAACTGCTCAAAACTTACGTTATTTGACCTCTACTATAGGAAAAGCATTTCAGATAAATTAATATTGCAAACAACTATCCAAGGGAGGAAAGTTCTGTATTAGGAACCAAGTTTCTAAATTTATACATTTATTCTACGTGCAAACTGTAACTTAGAGCTGAAGACTGTAAGAACCTATTACTGAGCTTGTTTTTTCAGTACTGAACACTCATTGGACTGACTTATCAAATACTGTGCTAAATCCTTGTACATGTTTGAAGCTGGCATTTGTGATAGTAACTTGGCAGTGTGTTGTCTGTCATGTAACAATGTTATCAGCAGATGTTTCCCTAATTTTTGCGTAGTTTTTATTGGCCTTTAGCATGATTACAGCCATAATAATGAAGACCCAAGCAGCAGAATCCTTCGTGTTCTCTGTGTTCCCCAGACATGCAATGCAAATGCAGTTATTTTTAAAGGAATTCTATATGAGCCACTGCTTCACCATCAAAAGTTTGGAAAACAACATTGTTCAGAATTTCAGTTGCATCTGTGAACCAGTACTGGTTTATCTCTGTCTCTCACATGTACTAAAAAAACTTTATGTGAAGCCTTTCTCTCCCCATTTGTGTACCAGCAGACTTTATCAGGCATGATTTGTGATGTATTGAATTTTGTGATAAATAACAGACTAGCACTTACATGATAAGTAAGTAATTAGTGAACTGTGTCACTAATCCATTGGCCATGTCTAATTAGCTCTACAGTACCAGCTCAGCTTTGCAGAAATAATTTTTACTGGATTCTCAGAGGCTTCATTTTACTTGAACTTCTGTTACCTGAACATCAGTTTCTCTTTAGTCCCTATTTCTGTCTTGGTCTAGGCAGGCAGACCTTTGTGTAGCGTAGAATAGTTGTTTTGGTCTCTATTCTTATTTTCTATTTTCACTCGTATGATTATAGCTCTGACTGAAAAGAAATCTTCAGGAAGACTTGTTTTCCTGACTCTTAGGTTTTTGCATTAAGCTGGTTCCTAGTTCACTGTAAGGTTTTATTGATCTGGCAAACAATATGAGTTAACCCTCACCATCTAAAGTCAAGCTTTAGATGTGTCCACAAGACTGGACAATGGCGGAGGGACGTGAACCATGTTCAGAACTAAGACTGTACAAAACTAGTTTTATGAAAATCTATAGACTCTTCTGATATTTCCTCCCAGCAGCCATCTGCTGGGATGAACTTTAAGAGACTTGGTTTCATGAACACATTTTGCATTTGCTTTTGCTAGTAAGCCAGTTATCTTACATGGTTAATACACTCCTAAATGTATCTGTCATAATCAGTGCCACAAATAAAACAATTTTTCCAGTGGCTTGCAAAGTTCATGCATACATACGTGTTGTATGATAAACTAGATTCCTACACTCTGTCTGTGTAGGAGTCTAGCAATTAATACAGTGATGCTGTGGAAGGCTCGAGTAGGTGGAGGCAGACATTCGTCTGTCATGTAATGGCATTATGAATCGCACGAGGACCAGTTCTGGAGGCACCTCTTGTATAAGGCAGTGAAAGTTTATTAATTAAGTCAGCATTTATACGTCCTTGGTGAAAGTAACAGTGAGTTTTTAACTTTGTGAGAAACTAGATTCTCTCAGTGAATAATATTTTTTTTAACCTGAATAGAAGATGCATTAAAAAAAAAGTCAGGCCTACATGACTATTAGTATAGCTTTATCAAACTGGAACAGCAAGGCATTTAACTTGCCAGATACGAATTCGTGTGTTACTTCTGCAGCCGTGAGTGTTCAACATCTAAAACAGAGCAGGGAGTGGCAATTCACTGACACAGTATGTGTCAGTGCTATCTTGTTTTGTGGAGTCAGTAACACCTCCTGAAACTGCTGTTGCAAAGTGAAAGAACTTTATAAATGCTAATTAATTTTCAAATTGCACAAGAAAGTGAAGTTGTCTTGTTCATCGTAGAAATGAGGAAACCAAGGCAGAAGGAAGGTATGTGAAGTCTGCTGAGAGCAGAGAGGTTTTTGTGTGAGTGAGGGTTTCTGTACAGTGTGTCCGTGAACATGTGGCATCAGGCATCACGGAGAACTTGGTAAAATTCTAAGAAGAAAAGATAACAGATCAAAATGCTGAAATAAAAAGCCTGAAAATGCTAAAATAAAAAGCCTGTATCAGACTTTGTTGATTTGGATTCCAGTAGAAGTAAAGCAACTACCTTGCTTACATTTTTATCTGAGGAAAAATGAAATTTAAGCTCTTCTTACTGAATTTAAATATCTTGGCATTTATACACCCTACTGCATTTAAGTAGCTTTGGCCTACTGCCGTGGTTCATTCTTAGTGATTACTGGTTAAAAAGAGGGGATAGATGACACAGTATAAATGATGAAAACTTACCGCATTTCTAGAGCAGTGTCATGATCAAGTTAGTATCACCAGTATAGTAAAGAGACATACACAGGTCTGTTTGCAGGTTAAAACAGAAAGCACAGGACAAATACAGGCATGTTCTGACTGGAAGGAAACTTAACAATGGCTCTGAAATGAATGAGTCTAAGATCTTCTCTTGTTAAAATAGATTTATTAGAAAACAGGAAAATGTACATGTACAGTTGGAGAATAATTGAATCATGGACACATTGTAACCTATTGTTGTAGTATATGTTTGGAGAAAATTAGTATTTTTCAGAGAGATATACCTAGTGACTAGAAAGTTCCTGAAATAGTTGCTTGAAATAATTTGGGAAACAGAAAAAAAAAATTGGCAAACTTTTTTTTTTTTTTAAAGGCAGTTCCAGCTTCCATCCTCACAAAGATGAAGTACTTGACCTGCTCTATTCCCCTTGGTCATTACTTCCATATGCTGTCATTTACTCCGTTAATAGTAAGCTTTTAAAGTTCTTCTGTGGAGGACAGACTTTCAGGCTTCGGAAGAAGTTGAAATTTTTATGGGCATAGGAGCAGGGCTTTGGTCTGAAAGAGGAATCTGAGCGGTGGAGAGCTTTGTTGAGACCAGAAAGCTAAAATGTCATCCAAGCACTCATCCTGATGCTGTCTGAAGGAAGCAGCACCTACACCAGGAGTTCAGAGAAGTAGCTTTCATAGATGTGTATGGTGGCTGTGAAGATACTTGGTTCCTTCAAAGTTTGCCTTGAAGAAAGAGCTTTCTCACAGTAAGTGCGTGTAGTTTGTTGGGGTTTTTAATTTACTGGAGGCAGTGTGTAGCAAGAAACATGCACATCTTTAAAGGAGGTGGCAGTACAGTTCCTTTTCTCCAAGTGGGATTTTGCATACCACTGACTACAGAAGGAGTGCCTTATGCTACCAGGGCATCTTGTCTGCAATTCTTTTTTTCCTCTCATCCTTTATTCTGTTTATGTGATTGCAGAATGTAGAGGCTGATGCTGGCTACAGGGTAATACTACAAAAAGCGTAATGCCTGTCTTCAGCTGTTGTAAATTGGCATGCTTCTATTGCATTCAATGAAGTCACACTGAGGATGTTAATAAACATTCAAACAAAGATTAGATTTAGGGTCTCTTAGACTTGGCAGATGATGTCTCTAGTTCCTGAAGATGTTTTAGATTAGAAAGTTTGTATTCAAGCCAACAGGGCCTCCCCTTGAAGCAATATAGATGTTGTAAATAACAACATTCCTCTGGCCATGGATCAAGATACAGGAACTGATTTAATCTTGGACTTTTGTATGTCTTAGCAATTGCTTACTCTCAGATTTCAAAATATCTGGTTTTTGTCTTTCTATTAACATTTAGTTAAGAGATGCCTGAATTCTGTTGTTTGGGTTACTTGATTACAGTTTATAACCATTCATTATTTGGGCTTTTTTGTTTGTTTTGTTTTGTTTTGTTTTTTCCTAAGTGTAAATCAGAAAGGTGTTAGATTGCTAACAGGACAGAGATTCTTTTTGACACTAAAGGCAATTTTGTCAAAATGAAATATAATTTGAAAATTTGGCGTTGTGCCTCTAATTCGTGCTATCCTGGTAGATATGCTAATGAATGTGTAGACTTTTACCTGCACAGAATGAAGTGCAGGCTGCTCTGAAGTCTCATAGTTATCATTTGCCTAAATGGCTATTTTTCTGGCTTAGTTTAGTAGTTTAGCATTGTCCTATACCTCTCACTTTCATGTTCACACGTCAGTACGAGGCTTGTGGAGACAGAATTTAAAGCTACATCTTGGTTTTGCTTTTTATCTTACTGGAGAAAGCATCACAGGAAATTTCTGTCTTGAGTCTGCTCACAAGCACTTTGCTTATGTTCAGGTTTATCTCTATGTTTTTACTGTGGGAAGTCCTTCTGAGTGCTTTGGAGCCCGGCCAGTGGCCACCTGTGGGGTGGTTTTTGATGGGCTGGTTTTACAGCAGTGGTCAACCTGAAGAGGCAGATGTTCAGTTGTGAGATGAACTGATGACCAAATCTAATAGTGAAAGGAATGACAAAAATTTAAAACAACAGAGCATTATATAGGCTAGGCACTGAACAGACGAATGAAGTGGAAGTATGTGCAACCTGGGATAATTAGGGTTGGAAGGAACCTCACTTCCTCATGGGGTCCAGTCCTGAGTCAGAGCAGGGCTCACAATATTAAATGTTAAATATTATTCTGAGCTTTATTTCAGAGGTACCCTTTCCTAGACACCTTTTCTTACCAAGTACCCATCCACAGTTATGACTGAGAGCAGAAACAACTTCTGATTTCTAGATGCCTGAAGAAAGCCTCAGTTTTAATAGTCTCTTAACCTTGCCTTTTTCCACAGCCTCTTGGGCTGTTAGTAGTTTCAGTATTTCAGTTATTTTCCTCTTTGTTTCTCACCTGTCTCTTTTTTTTAGGGTCCTGGGATATCACAGCTTTCCTCTTAGCCTTGAAGATCTTTCCCTGTAACTACCCTGCCTTTTAAGTTAAACAGTGAAAGAACTGTTGTTTGTTTCTTTCTGCTTCACAGTGTCTGTAATCTTTCTTTTTTCCTGACCTTTCAGGAATCATAATTTTGAATTCAAAGAGGTATGAGTCAAACTCCTGTCTGTAATGCTTGATTTCATGTGGACTGACTTGACAGTGTGAGGTTGCCATCAGCACTTTAATTTCTGCCTACGCGTAATAGGAACGATACTCTGAGTCAGTGGGGACTTGACCGTCCTCATTCTTTAATGCTGTGAAGATGAGGTTATATAGCTGTAGTTACTGGTAATACCTGACCTAAGCCCTTTCCCTTTAACAGGCAATGCATCCTTTTGTGATTTCTTTTATTTGCACTGTATACTTCAACTACATTTCAGAGAGTCGTTAAAATGTTGTCTAGCCTCAGAAACTCGTTCTGCCTAAACCGCTCTTCTTTTGCCCTTGACGTGCAGGATCTGAGCTGCCATTATATTTGCCTAATATAATTTAAGTTAATACCGTCCTAGCCCATCTGTTTCTTTTGAAAGGCTAACAAATTTGATAATGGTTTCAGGTGTATTACTCTAGTACTCAACCTTTCATAAGAGAATAGAATAGAATAGA
>VWZZ01005166.1:312555-398414 GCA_013399095.1 Psophia crepitans | reverse complement strand
AGCTGCCAGCTGCAGTAAAACCACAACATCTCAACAGCCTGTCTCCAACTGGCAGCAGATGATGGCAGGGCAAGCACGCCGCAGGACTTCCCCAGATTACTCTTCCAGCCACCTTTGGCTTCGAGGCGCTCTGGGTCACACGTGGCATTCCTTTGTTTAATACTTCATGGCAGATTTTTCCTCCAAGAGTTGTCCGGTCACATTTGGGATGCTCCAGATGCCCGCTGCCCAGACATTTCACAGCTCAGCAATGCCCCGCCACGGAGCCACCTCCTCTGGTCTCTTCTGAAACTGCTGCCTGCCAGTTGCCTCTAACCCCCTCAGTCCCAATGCTGGGACTGAACAATTGTTCCTTTTTCTCCTTCTCCACAGCACTCACGATTTCATAGCTCCTCACCCGTCTCTTCCAGGCAGGGGGCTCCTAGCCCAGCTAATCACTTTTCGCACTCACGCCATTCCCCACCTTTGGTCATCCTTGCTGCTGCCCTACTCTGAGCCTTTTTTAGCTCTACTATATAAAAACCATTGGAGGTGGAGAAGCCAGAGCTGTATACCCTACCCAGCACGCGGGCAATGCCATAATGATGTTTTGTGCTTTCCTTTATTTTCCTTCCTACAGCAGGGCTAGCAGGAGCTTCCTCCACCTACGAACCATCTCATTGAACTGCCACGCAACAGGCTCAAAAGGATCACAATGGGTTTGCAGCAGATCTATGACCCACTGCGGTGTGAGACGTGGATGAGGAGCTGCAAGCCACACAACAGACCCTCCTAGCACTCAAATATGAAAAGAACGCCTGCACTCAGGACTTCCAAATCAATTAATAGCGTCCTCACAAACAGCTCGTTCATTGCTGTCAGTTCTCCATAAAACAGCTTGAATGAGAGCAAAATACGCCTGACTGGTGCTGAGTTATGCCTGGACGTAATTCTTACAATGTACATAAAGCACAGTTATAGAAAATCCTATAGATTTTCCTTGGCCCTTTCCTCTCTACTTGAGAGAGAACAAGCACAGGGACTCTAAGCCTCAAAGGAAATGGTATGCAAGAAGTAAGAAAAACTAAGAAACTGTACTTTCTCTCACAGTGGGTACATTTCAGCATTATAATTGCAGTCACTGACCCTTAATATTAAAAAAACACAAGTAGTCATTCTGGACATACAAGTATTGAAATTCCACACAGCATTTCCATGGGTTGCTGGAAAGACCATTTCCTCCAGCCACTTACTAGGATTTCAGATGTGTTCCTGAATTTCAGTGGTGACCATGCAGATGAACAAAATAATGCACATTTTTGATGGCACATTTGGTTAGAATGTCATTAAGTTTACAAGAATAAATTCAATTAGTAGAACCATTCATTCCTCTGCATTTAACTTATTTACACTGAATAAACACATCAGACAAGCCCCTCTCTAGAGATTGTGCACGAACGCCTGGCAATGGGAACGCACTCCTTGGTGCATGTGAGTATAATAGAAGGAAATGAATAATTTTTTTTGCAAAATAATAATTATTTTGCATTTATATCAAATGTTATATTCAAGGATCTCAAAGCACGTAACAGGTGAAGACAATGCTGCCTTCTTTAAAATCTTGAGCACTTGCTTGTATGGACTTATACCTACAGCATCACGGTACTTTAGTGGCTGCAGTATGCAGGCAGCTGCAGCACAGAACTCCAGCTCTGCTGCAGGCACCTTCCCTCTGCTCCAGAGTTCAGAATTGTCCCAACAAAAACACATTGCCTTCCTGACATAGCAGGGGCTGAGTGTGAGGCTATCTCAACTCGTGGCCACTGTTCAGAGTGAGGGGAAAAAAGGTACAAGAATGGAAAATAAGATTGGACTGGACTCCCTGCCTCTCTTTGCCAAAGCCCTTTGAGGTTAAAATTATATCTGGATTGGGAGACAAAGTCTGCTGGGGCAGTTTGGCAGGATCTTAACAGCGTGAAATAGCCAGGAGCTCGCCAGCCTCTGCTGTCACCTTTCGACTTCTCTGAGGTCCCTTCTCCTCATGCTCACACGCCTTCCTCTCTCCTTGCTCCTGGCCAGAGCTGCTCTCCTCCAGAGGAGCAGAAACGCCAGCAGAGGCTCATACTTCTCATGTTGGGGCTGAAGGAGGGAGCGGACAATGCAGCTGGGGCTCTGTGAGTCTCTGTCTTCGTTAGGGAATGCAAATGGGACTGCTTGCACTCATTTCACGAATGGCTGTCACAGCATGGCTGGTTGCTGCATAGCGAGGGGGTCACTGAACTTGGCAGTGGAGAAGAGCTGCATCACACAAACCGGCTCTTCCCTCCCTGCTCTCCGCCACCGCGTCCTTTGTTTTCAGCATCACAGGCCTCGGCTTTGCTTCCAACTAATGGCTCCTTTGGCAAGTCCCTTCAGCAGGCTGCTTGAAAGGCACAGCTCCGCTGCAGAGGGACGATGAGATTAAACGGGAGGGAGAGGCAGCAGGGAGGATGAGGAGGCAGGCGGAGATCAGCAATGAGGTGGAAAGGGGAGATGGAGGGATGAGAAAGCAGGGTGCACACAGCAGTGAGGGAGAGACAGAAGGAGGGAAGGAAGGATCATTTTCAAGTTGTTAACAGCATGGTGCTGAGCATACCTTCCTAAGCATGCCCACAAGCACTGGGGACTTTGACCACGAGAAGAGAAGGGGGCAGGCAAACAAGCTGTAGTCCCAGCGCTGGGTCAACAGGTGCCTCCCAAAGAGATGCTGTTCTCATTCCTGCGAGCAAGATGCTGATCATTCAGTGCTCTGGTCTCCAACATGAGGACTCTCTTCCCTTCTGCTCCCACCATAAATCTGGTCCTGTTCCTGCCCAGACCTCAGCAAGAAGGGTGCCTTGGGGACTCTGGTCCTTCGGGTGCCAGCAGCGTTTGGAGGGAGGATGACCAAGGCAGAGCAAATCTCTGGGTTTTTCTGTTCTCTGTCTGCAGGTTCATTTGCTCAATCAAGCCTTGGCCACAGCTCAGCAGAGATGCCCAGAGTCACTTTATCTTGCCTGTTTGTTTGGGCAGCCAGTCAAGCAGCTAGTAGCAGAAACAACAGGATTTTCTCTTTTGTTTGTGTGGGCAAAATTAAATGTGATTTGAACTCAGTGCTGGATCTGCACCAAATGAGCCCCCTAGGGCATGCATGAGCTGTCAGGCAGTTGGGGGGGGGGTAGCCCTTCCGAGCACAGTAAGAACTTTCCCCGCCAGAGCAGCACAGGCAGCGCGGCCAGGAGGTCGCCCCCACTCCTTCAGATCGCTTTCTGCCAGAAGGCTGCCCGGGCTGCCTGTCGCAGAAGAGGCTGGTGGCCTCTGTCCTGCTTCCTCCTCCACCTGCAGTGAGAGCTAGAGGCATGGGACACCCACCTCTGCGTGATCAGAGACGCACCTCTAGCACACGCATGCCCACTCACTCCCCAGCCTCCCAGGGAACTTGGGTGTCCCCCACAAAACTCACTGAACTCAGGCCCCTCTCATGACTTCTGCTTTGGACCAGCTCCAGGACCATGAGGGTCTGAGGGTCTCCTTGGTCAGCCCCAGGAGGAATGCTCAGTATTGTCCAAATGGAAGGTTCACTTTGCAAAGAGGCCGGTGGTGGCTTCCAGGAGCCCGGGGCTCCCTCCTCTGGGCCGACTGCCCTGGGAAACCCATTCTCTGGCTGTCTCAGCAGCCGAATGATGCCTTGCTACGCTGCGCCCTGAAGTCTGCAGCGAAGGACAGGTACTAAAGATGGAACTGCTCTGCAGACACGGCTCGCACTCTGGGAGAGTCATCCTACTCTCTGTATGTGCTCAGGACTCGCTTTTCTTAGCCCACTGTTTTCCCATGCTGCCAACCTTCCTATCCACCCACCCTCCTGCCAGGGCTGCCTAATATGACCAGGAAGATAAAGAAAGCTGTTCCAGTTACACGCGTTACTTACTGAACCAGGAGAAGGAAGGGGTCGATGGAGGAACACCTGGCCAAGCCCTCCCTTGCCCACCTCCCCACCTCACAGCACAGTGTCATGGTGGCCACGAGGCTAAGAAAAAAGTCCAGAGCTTTTTTCCCAAGCGTCACATTTACAGGGTGGATGGCTGCAAGACTCTTAGGAAGGGGTTCAGAGATGTCCTAAGGCAAAGCCTCCCAGGCCACCCTCCACGAGGGACCCTGAGTGTGGGGGTTTTGGGCTCCAAGGACCCTTCCTTCTTCACAAGGCCATCTATGGGAGGAGTTTTGTTGGAGGGAGCAGCACCTCACAGAGGGAGAGAGGCAGCAAGGAACTCATTAGGGGAAAAATCAAAGCAGTGTGTATGTTACTGGGAGGATGGGGTGAGGGAAGGCAGCATCCCAGACACGCAGGACGGTCCCCTTCCTCCCGCTCCCTCGGGGGTTCATTACAGGCTGGTATTTGCGAAGCGGCACAGCCATCTTATCCGGTGTCACTCCCCGCCACCCCGCATATCGACAAATCCCCTCCCACGGGAGCCCAGTTAATTTGCTTCCCGTCTATTGATCCCTGTGGCAAGTCACCATTAGCGGCAGCTCCGCCTGCCTCCTCCTCCTCACTCCGCTCTGCGCTGGGGAGGAAGGGGAGCGCAAGCTCATTACTGGAGAGAGGCGTTTACAGGCGACCGGAGATGAAAGGTGCCAAATTGCTCCCTGGGCCCACTCCCCATCAGACAGAGACCCTGCTTATTTATAAGGCTGGCAGCGTCCCCCTGATTAGCAAACGCTTTCAGGCTCCCTCTCCCCTGCACTCAGCATATTGATTAGCCTTTGTTCGTTGCTTTATGAACCCGTTCGTTAATGGGCTGGGAGCTTGTAAACGCGCATTGGATTTCCTTTTAGATCTGCCTGAACGAAGGAACCGCCGTGTGTTTACAAGGGGGAGAGTTACAGACCAGCAAACTTCGCTGGCGGCTGAGAGCAGGGTCACCCCTTCTCTGCAGCACTCCCCATCCCGCTCCACCTTGGCTCCTCTTGGCCAGGGCGCGCTTTGCTGAGGGAGAAGAGGGGACAGGACCGAGGAGGTTCGGGAGGCTCCTGCCCTTTGTGCTGTACCCCACCAGGCGGAGCTGTGGAAGGGAGCATGGCACACCATAGCTTTCTCCCCAGCTACGTGTGACGCCTTTTCGCTTCTCCCTGGGTGGTGTCGCTCTGTTGACTCTGCCCATGGGTGTCCGCTCTGTGGTGCCATCCCTGGGGAATCCCTCCACCTCTCTCCGTGGCTCTGCAAGGCACCCCCACCCCCTGCCTGATCCCTGTCACTAGGAGGAAGGAGAAGGCACCAGCCCCCAGGAAGATAGATGGGGAGCACTCCAGGACAGGTCATTCATGGCAGGCAATTTTCTAAGCAGCTGACAGAAGCAAAGCAGATACTAAACGTGCCTCAGAGAGGGCTCCTTCCAGTGCCACATGCCACGCTCCCCCTGGGAGGAGACGTTTTGGGGGCAGTGCCAGAGCCGTTCCACGCACCATGGCAAATCTGCCCCTTGCAGCTGATCTTTCCACCGTCACTTACAGAAGATACATTTATCTCCCCGCTCTGCAAGCGGCTCCCATTACTTTGAATGCTAACTGGATTGCAGATGGCCGGCATTCCCCCCAGGAGGAAAGAGAGGCCGAGTTGCCTGCCACATACTGCACGTTCAGTCCTGTTTGCTCAGCTGTAGGTCTGCCTGTCCTGGGCTTTACTAGGCCATCCATCCTCTCACTATCAGACACAGCCAGGACGCCATCGCTTACTCCTAAAACTGATAAAGCTGACTCCGAGTGTTACGGCCCAAGGTGCTCCTGCCCTTGGTTAAACCCTCCAGTTTCAGGTTCCGCAACCTCCGCTTCCTTTCCTCACCACAGTTTGATTTATGAAGCTGTAAGGTTTCTTCTCAATGTCAAAAAAGGGGATATTTTAGGGTCATTTTGATTGCAGATTTTCCAGGTGGGAAGCGTTGGAGTGTCCCTCACAGAGCTCAAAGCAGCCTCTGGTATGAGGGAACCTCCCATACCCAAAGACACATCTCTGCTGTTCGAGCTAAGAGTCATTATTTCAGCAGAAAGTCAGCAGAAAGCTATTAGAGCCGCTTGAGCTGGCTATTGAGGGAAAACATTATCGCTTGTACTAAGCTAATGTATTGCTTTTTCTTGCAATACTCCAACGTATTGCTTTTTCTTGCAGTTCACTGGGTCTTTCCAGGGAGCCACAAGCCTAAACTAATATTGCAGATGTGTTTTCCAGGTACATCATACTGTGACCTGCTTCCCTTATTCAGAAAGCAGGAATGTAAAAGTAGTAGGCTTGATGCAGAGTTGTTGGCACAGTAAAGCAATAATAAAACCAGGACTCCTCGGCTTCCACATTGCTAGGAAAGTGGGAATCTGATTTATATCATTTTAAATGGGGAGGGTTCAGAACTTCTAGCACTTTAAGATATGTCTTAGGGCTCTTGTCTGTGAGACCAGGGGAGCATTTCTGGGGTGTGACAGGCATAGGAACAGCACCCCTGTCAGCCAGCGGAGTCCCACCTCCTAATTTGGAGTCTCTTCTAGTACAATGGGTCCCAGTCTGGCTGAGTCCTCTTCGATCCAAGTATTCATTGGAGACCTTCTGCCTTCCAGGCACCAGAGACTTCATCCTCATGCACCTTGCTCAAACGCTGCAGGACACAGCACATGGCCACCAGCAGAAATCCCACCCAGAGGGACAGGAACATCCACAACCACGACACTCTCTTCCCCATCACTTGCCTGTACCCAGCACACACCAAAGGCAGAGCCATTTTATTTAGGTAAGTCTTCCCAGATTGCAACCACCTTCATTACCATGGCAAGACACAGCTCCCAAGGAGTTTCAGAGAGCACAGCCCATTCAGTGTCTCTGCTATCTTAAAAACACCACTGTGGAAGTAATTGGAGATGTTTTGGTTTTTTTCTCCAGGGACATATCTACCTGTCATTCCCACTGAAGAAGGAAGCTTGCACTATAGTCTGGAGTATGTGTGCGCACATTCTTGGCTGAGTCCTCAGCTGGCTCTGGACCAGCAAGAGGCAGCCTTCCGGACTCACTAACAGGTATTTCCAGTCTGGTGGGAGATTTCCTCTCTGGATCAGTACTGATGTGTGCATCCCAGATCAGCTTTAGAGAGAGCCACCTTTTGTACCATTGTAAAGTTATAACCATCCAGGATCTCCTGGCGCTTTATGGACGAAGGGCTCTAATCAAGCTACAAGTGAGGTGCTGACCTCACGGAGTCCTGAGGATTGTCACCAAAGGTGCAGTGTTTGCCGGGACTTCAGTCAAATCAAGGTCTGATGATTCATTCATGGGAAATGGGGTATCACTTAGATCACTACAAGAGCAAACACAAGTCAATGCAGAAATCATGCTGTAGCTAAGGCAAAATACTTACAAGAGGTTACTTATCAGATGACATAGATGGTCTGGGCTTACAGATGATGCCCAAACCCTGTTAAGTCTCCCAACTCACCCTGAAAGCCAAAGAGAAAATCTGACTGGAGGAAGCTTTATGGATCTGCAGAAAATAAAGTCCTGTGAAGAATTTCTGCTAGATCAGCAATGCCCAGGGGGACCTCAGAATGGTTTGGGTTGGAAGGGACCTTAAAGATCACCTAGTTCCAACCCGCCTGCCATGGGCAAGAACACCCTCCACTAGACCAGGTTGCCCAAAACCCCATCCAACCTGGCCTTGAGCTTCACAGTAAATAATTTCGTCCTTGTATCTCATCTAAATCTCCCCTCCTTCAGCTTAAACCCATCACCCCTTGTCCTGTCACTCCCTGCCCTTGTAAACAGCCCCTCTCCAGCTTTCCTGTAGGCCCCTTCAGGTACTGGAAGGCTGCTACAGGGTCTCCCCAGAGACTTCTCTTTGGGGATTTTTCATTTTCCCATTTGGAAACATAACAATAGAGATCTTTAGTGGTAATTAATTTAAAGCTGGGACAGAAATTCCTAGCCATCTATAGCAGAACTAGAGAAAAATCATCCAGAGACTTGTACTGGGAAGCCAGAGGAGTAGACTTGTGGGGCTCTCAGACAAGTTTGCCTGTGCTTTGCTCTCTCTCACAAAAAATCCAGAAATCCTGAAACAGTTGCCACCTAAATTTTCCTTTTCAGTACATAAGAAGTGAGGAAGAGTTATGTTTGTGCATACAATCCACAGACAGCCCAAAGCCCAAAGCGTAACCGAGATGCTCTTTAGAGGGACCTGGCTGGCAGCCAATTGCATTTTTGTGAAAGGTTTTACCTCCTGAGACTTTAAAAACTTGCTGCATTCCCTCAAGGGTAACTCCTTTCCTAGAAGCTGCAGCAAGGTCTCCGGAATAAACTCCACCAAAGAAGCACTGCAATTTGTCAGTGCCTTCATTTCTGTCTGTAGCCTGTCCTGCTGCAGCATCCCAATCCATCCACCCACATATCTAGTCACATCGAGGCAGCAAAAAGATCACACAAGTTCAGGGGACCTTTGGAGATGACTTTCTGAGAAAACAAGTTTCTTCTTTATATGCATTTATTCTTCTTTACAAATATGATCCACAGAGATACTTCTTGCCACCGTCCTTTCCACAGCACTCCCTGCCTCCGAGCAGCAGCTGACAGCAGCGCGTTTCATCTGAAGCCTGTGACTTTGTCCCTCGTAAGAGTGCTTCAGAGTTAACACGGTCAGGAGAGCCAAAAATCAAAAATAGTTGGGGTGGGGAGAGAGAAGTAGCTCAGCTGCTGTAAGGCAGGGAAAGGGAGAGAGCAGAGAAATACCTTTTCTTCACCAGAAATGGCCCTGTTCCCAGCCGTCCCGTTCAAGAAGACTCTGGCAGCTGGCTCAGGTGCTCTGAGCTCTGTCCACATCACCTTCAAGGTGGAGAGGCTTAGCTCAGCACTCCAAGCTGAATCCTACTGTAGTGTCCATGGAGACAAATCGTCCATCCCTGGTCAGCCTCGAGCAAAAATCTGGAGTTACTGGTCCTGAAGCAAAAAGCACACGGCAGAGAGCCTGCCCTTGCACTGCCTTGGAGATGTCACACAAACGCTGCCAGCCTCTCCTGGGACTGCTTCCCACCTCGTAAGTCCTGCGACTGATGGAAATACGGCAGGACATGGATCCAGGAACATCTCAGGAGATAAGGGATAACAAAGGGGTAAGTGAATAGTATAAGATTAGAGCATAAATTTGATTGGAGTAGCACAGAGGTATCCCGAGTGCTGTAAAATGCCACAGTTGGGGAGGCAGCCACATAAAATGTAGTGGCAGTGTGAAAATCAAAGTCAGGCACTAACGACTGTGATCTTTTTTAATCTATTGATTAAACTAGTGATCCTTTCCAGCCCTAAACGCTACTAATCTGTTGCCCTGGGAATAAACTTGGAGCTGGGAAGGAATAAGTTGCCCTCTCAGGAACATTTTTCAAGGTTTTAGTGTTTTTACCATGCTGAAACAGGCTTTTGAGCTTTCTCACAAAGAAAAAAAAAAACATGGAAAAGGTGACACTTCTCTAATAGCCAGGGAATCAGAGTGAATGGAGGGGAACAGCACACCCCAAGTTTAGCTAGTACCCTAGCTGCCAGGTTAGGGCACGCTGACTGAGCCCTAGCTGTCTCTCCCGGTGAGGCTGTCCCTGTGGTAACAAATAATTAGGAGCCACCCAATTCACACAGCACACTTGCAGAGACAGAAAGACAGATAACGTGGTGAGACAGACTTAAACTATTGGGGCAACTTCAAGATGCCTCTTATTGTACCTAGAGCTGCCATTTCCTGGTAGCGGCTGGGAGGATTTGTCATTTAACGTATCATGGTGGCACTTCAGAGCCACATTCAGCCTCCTACGAGAGGTGCCTACCCTCGCCGTGGCACCTAGTGCTTTCTACAGACTCTGTGTGAAGCGAGGCCCAGACAGCAGTGGACCAGCGTGAGGGTGAATCGCTCATCTCGCCCAGCCACAGCAGAGACATCCTGAGAGTGATGAGAAGGAAGGAGAGTGGAGTCAGCAAGGAGCAGAGCTGGGACCCCTCTCACTGGAACTGAGTCCCCATCCAGACACACTGGGATCATCCGTGTGGATGTCAACATTGCTAGACACTTCCCAATGACAAAAGCTCATGTCCAGCACGAGCAGTCCATTTTTGTCTCCTCTATATTCCCTCTGAATCATCCCCTACAAATAAAGATTTTTTTCCCCTCTCTCTCTCCCTCCTCTTGCTCTCACTGAAGTCTAAAATCACCCCAGCTCCCTCCCTACCCTCACGCCTGGGCCAGTTTAGAGTGTTAATTAGTGATGAATTAGCACAAATCCCATTCGAAGCCCCAGACCCACTATGATGAATTCCTACGAGGGACCTGACAAATCTTATGTTAATATCTTCCTTTTCTTCATCAAGCAATTACTTCTCACTTCATTTGTCTGCAAAGGCTGAGCCCACACCCTCAGCTCGGGGGCTGGCATGTGCGGTTCCACTTTGTCAATTAATTATTGAACGGATTATTTCACGCTGTTAGACTATTAAAAAAAAAAAAGACAAAACATGTGAAAGCACCTCTGTAATTATTAAATTTGAACACGTTGGGCACTAAAGCTCTGAGAGGGAATGCTGACACCAGCCTTTCCCCTCCCAAAACTTCCTGCCATCACCACCGTGGCTGGGTCCCTGCCTGGCTGTTTTAATCACGGTGGCACTTCACCTTGCCATGCAGAGACCGCAATGAGTCCTCCCCTGATCCAAAGCCTGATGAAGTCAAGGAAAAGGTTTATATCATCTTCAGAGACACCTGAGTCCTTCCCAAAGACTGATGTGCTCCCATGCCATGGGTGCTTTGGGGATCTACCACTTTTCTGGTAAGAAACACTGGGAGACTAACTACGGGAGTTGAGACCAAAAATCCTCCTCCACCAGGGTGATTCACAGAGATTCAGGGCAGAAGAAACAGCTGATTATCTTTTCCGTTCCTAATAGCACGGTTTGTCAAACCGCAGTCAGCAACCCTTGAATTAAGCCCAGAAGCGTGGTGGCTTTTTTTGTTGATCAAAGACCTGAGTCCCAACCGTAGTGCTAAATTGTCCATACCCAAAGGGAAAATAATTCTTTCCTCTCTGCCCAGGCTGCCAAAGGGCAGGGTTCAGTCCCAAACAGCCTCCTGCTCCTCTGCTCCCAAACCAGAGACCCCAGCTCCTGGTACCTCTCCCTTGGGTACTTCTCTTCCACGACGTGAGCTCTTGGCTGGTGACTTGCTGAGCTTGCAAAGAACAAGGGTTTGAAGCAGATGTTTCACTTTTGCCTGTCAGCTCTGCTCAGCATCCCACTGGGGAGCTGTGGGCAGAGCCCTGAGTCACTCTGCATCAGCACCGAAACAGCGGAGCCACCTCTGCACGCTCTCCAGCTGACTGCCAGAGCAACTGGTAGCTTCAAGTGACGGGCCGCCCCAGGACACTCAGCAATGGCACTCTATCCTACAGCCTCTTTTCCTGGCTTCCTCCGGGGTCAGCAACAGAGAAAGATCCGGTGGCAGGAGCAGCCTATGTGCCTCTTACTGACCCCACTCTCTGGTTTCACCCCTTGCCCCTGGAGCATTCAGCAGGTGGAACAGTCTCAGGGCCTGCGACCACCATGGTCTTGCACGCCCACCTCCCTTTAGCAACAGCGATGCCTACACCACAACCTCAAACACCGGGCAGGGGCTCACACCTCCTGCCGGCATTCGCTCAGTCCCAGCCCAGCTGCTGGGACTACCACGCTGCACGCAGTTTTTATGGGGAACCAGACCTTACAAGCTGTTAGGAGGCTTGCCTGGCCCAGCTAAACTCCAGTGAAGGCAGCACTTCGGTTCAGAGGAAGGGACTGATATCAGGACAGTGCTGTGGGGATACCTCCAGCCTGGTCCTGCTTCTCTTTCCCATGCAAGCCCCTGCAGGGCAGCCAGCGGCTGAGCCCAGGCTCTCCAGCACAGCAGCGCTCGCAGCCCAGCCCCACGCTGCACGTCGGGGTGTCAGAAGCAGCCCCATCACTCACGAGCGGAGAGCGACAAAAGCAGCAGGTCTGTGTGTGGGAGGAAAGGGGTGAAAAGGAGCAAAGGCAGCCCAACTTTCAGAATGTCTCCCCATCAGCGCATTTAAGACTCCAGAGCTGTCTGCTCGCTGGTAGGCAAGGAGCACCACGGGCACCAGAGACTGCAGGGCCTGCTTCCACTGCAATAGCTGGGACTTGCAGAGTCTTTTCTTTCACCGACTTTCAGTCTGGAGCAATAAAAATGCCCCTCTGTTCCCTGCAGCTGACCTGCAAACCACAGCCCGGCGCATCAGAGAGGAGTGAGCAATTAAAGAGACAAAGTGCTGAAAAATATATAACAAAAGCTCTGCAAATGGGTACTGGGAGCCCGGAGAACAAAGCCAATGGGTGTTAATGATGAACATGATTTGGTTAATTTTTAATAGTCCATAACAGAAGCAATGGATGGGAGAAGCAAGCGGGTGTCAGGCAGGAAACTCTTCCTTTCTTCATGGCACCCTCCTCATCGGAGATGACAACCTGCCCCCTCCCTTCTCACCAGGGGCTGTTTTCACATCCCTGACCCAAGAAGCTTTCAAGGGATGCACCGCAGATGGGGTTTAAAGTTTTACATATGAGCTCCCTGCACCCAGAAATGCAGAGAGCCCTGAGAAAATCTGCCAGGGAGCAGGAGGATGTCAGCTTGTGATGCTTTCAGGAAGTTTAAGCTCAAAGACATTGCTGCTTGGCTAGGGATGAGGGCACATGTGCCATGGACCTTGCTTGGGCCCCCTGCCTGGCTGCCTTGCTGCAGAAGAGGTACCATAGCCGTGCACGTGCTGAGGTACCAGAGCCAGGGATGTGTGTGCTGGCTCCTAGCTGGGCATGTACATGCAATCCCTGAGTCTGCATCAGATACTTCTAGGTAACCCCCAGTCTTTCCTCCTCCTGCCCTCTGTGGTCATGTGAAGATCAAAAATACTGTCTTGCCCAACACAGAAATGCAGGATGAAGGAGAGCAAGCGGGACATTAAGGCCTAAGGGACGTGCTGTCACTCTGTGACAGAAACGCTCTCACCTCTCTTTGCAGCTAGTGGAGGCACCAGCCAAGATCAGCCCTGACGGCGCAAGCAGGGCAGGACACATTAGCACCACTTTGGCGTGACACGGGCAGATTAGCAAGAGCCCAGGGCAGCAGCCAGCTTTGCTGCAGACCTGCCCCTCGGGGAGCCGCTCTCCTCCTCCTCGTTCCCCACACCCACCCGTGCACACAGACCTCGCTGCCTTCAGGGTCCCCGGTGTGTTGTATCACAGTGAGGGACAATCATGTGGGCTTCCCACGCTTCTCAGTGCCTTTGCTCATTCCTGAGATCTCCCTTGCTGACTCACTGCTCCCCACTGCAAGAGTCTCTCTCCTTTTGATGGCCTTCCCCCCTTCTGCCCCTCCATGAGCTAGCAGCTCTGGCAGCAGACACTCTCCTGCACCCTGGACACCAGCACATCCCACCACGTGCATTTACAGCATTCGAGTGGCACAGCCCTCCGCTCACAACCCCTTCCCTTCTCTGCACAAGCCCTGCAGAGAGCCGCTGCAGCATGCCAGGCTGGGGAAGGAGGGACCCTGAAGACATCCAGTGCTTTGCACAGGTCCCCGGCTTCTCTCTGAGCTTCTCTTCAAACCCTCTACCCTTCCCTGCCCCATCACTGCTGTTCTTCCCGTGAGAGCTAACGAGACTCCTAACCCTGACTCCTACACTTGTGAAGCCATGTTTTCCACACTAAACCCCCTACATGAAAATCCCAGACAAGCTGAAGCAAGCCAAGTCCTGGGATTTTGGACTGAATCCCTCACCCCTCGCTTCATCTCTGCTGGGGTGGTGGTAGGGTGGGATTCCTCCAGCAAGTGCTGAGCAACATGAACAAGTCTGCCTCTCCAGTTTCTGCTTACAGCAAGATCAAAGAGTCCCACACCACCCCCCCACCACCCCCACCCCTGCTTCTCCCAGAAACATCCCATCCATCCAGCCCCTGCTGCAGTGCAGGAGAGTAGGAGCATAGCAAAATGTGGATAGGGCAAGGGATGGGCAGCTGGGCATGGCTCTGGTCTGTAAGCACAGACCAAGAGTTATTTTGGCAATGGGATGGCCACATCCTGGAGAGCCATGAAACCTGGGATTGGCACCGAGCCACTTAGGTCAAGCAGGAGTTTGGCATGGTCATCACACCCAGCCCCTGGGAGTGACAGTCCCAGAGAGAGCCCATTGCCCCAGTATGAGCCACGTGTCTTCTGATGGATACGTGAAGCAGGCACGGGCAACTCCCACAGCAGTTGTGCACCCACATGAGCTGGTGAAGCCCTGAGGAGCCTCCACACGTGTTGATGTAACCACTGTGCTTTCCCCAGCTCTCACTGGGTACCTAAGCCTCCAGGACCACAGGTCAGGCGGCATGGCCGTCCCAACTCCACAACAGGAGTAACTGGCACTGTGGATCCCAGCCGAGGAGGCTGCAGTGGGGACAGGAGAGGGAGGCGATGCATCCTCCAGGAGCTGGAGCCTGGTGAGATGCTGTGGAAAGGACTGTCAAAAACTAATTTAAAAATGTAGCGCTGTGCTTGATTTCATGTCTCAACATGTCGCTTAACAGCAATTTAGTCATTCCCCCCCCACACCTTTCGCTGAGGCACTGACACTTTTTTAATAAAAATACATAGAGGAGCTTCAGGCACTTTATTAAGAGCACAGCAAGGGTGCCGGCACCCTTGTCTCTGCCCCATGGTCCCTATTAGTGTAATGAGAGCTCGCAGGAGCACAGGAGCGGTGGAGCCCCGTCCTTAGCTCTAGCTGAATGCTCACGACCTGATTTCCCAGAGCACATGCTTGGCTTCCTCGAGAAATCACATCTTCAGCTGGTGCCCAGGGGTGGGCTCTGCCTAGGTGAAAGGCGTTCAGCAAACCTGATCTGCCAGCAAGCTTATATAATTATTAGAATTTCCCATTTCTTTCCTTTTTTTTTTTTTGGTGCTTTTTCCTCTTTTTTTTTTTTTTTTTTCCTAGTGTCCCCAAGCTATGTTGCGATGCAGAAGCTGCTGCTGCCATGGTTACCCTCCTAGCCAGCCGATACCCAGCTCTCAGCAATACAGGCTGCAGAGGGTGCTGAGCCCTGGGACCCCCTGAGCCATGCTGACCCCCTTCCCAGGGGGCAGGGCTGCCTGGCACCCACCGTCCCCAGCTGACAGCTTCTCTGGCCACCCCTCCATCAGATCTCTGTATCTACAAACTTTCTGGCTTTGAGCTCAACACAGCTCTGTTGCAGCGAGGCACCCAGCACATGACGGTCTGAGGCGAGCCCTGCACCCAAGGGAAGCAGCACTGGTACTCCAGCAGCCAGCACAAGTGGACCTGGCTGATGCTGGGGCTGCCCATCAGGAGACAAGCCCCAAGCCAGCGTGCTGCCGGTGGCCGTCGGTGGGCTGGAGCTGAACAGGCAATTTCTAGGGCCTCGTGGTTCATTTTGTAGGCTGCTTATCCCTTGCTCACATGTAAATGTCTCTCTCCTTCTTACTTTCTCTGAAAGGAAAAGCCAGTCAGTGGCCAAGGAGGTGTCACTGCACATCAGCTGATGTAGCCCAAAAGCCTTTTCTTGCCAGAGAAAAGCTATTGCCCTTTCTCCATAGCCATCCAGTAGCACAGCTCAGGTTTCCAGAAGGCTTTGCTGGGGCTCAGGCTCACACTGAGTGCAGGTAAGGTGTGCTCTGTGCCGTCGTATTGATGGCTCAAAGCATAGCCCGAGTTTGGCTGGTTTCTTTGGCACCAGGGACCCCAACAGCAGAGAGACAATCTGCGTGATCAAGATGAGTGAACAGTTTATGGAACTGTCCATGCACCTCTTTCAGTGGCTCTAGAGAGAGCAAAGCTCAGTTCCCCAGCTGGACTGGGAGATGCAAATTATCCTGGAAATCCTGACATGATCCCAACTGGAATCTCAAGGAAAACCCTCTTTTCCCCTCAGCTTCCCAGGCCCACATCTACACCACAAGCAGCCCAGTTAAGTCTGCAACCAAACTCTGGATGCTCTTTGCACTCTTGTAGCTTTGCAAACCCCCCAGTCCTGCATGCCCGACTGCACCCCATCACCCTCAAGGCTGCTAGCTTTAGGGTGGCAGGGACACTTTCCTTGACCAAGTCAGCACAGCTAAGCAGTTAAGCTGAGGGCAGTCAGACTGATGTCCCCCCCGAGCTGCCTCCCTCTGCCAGCAGGACCCCTGGGCTCTGGGAGCTACCTCTGCTTTTCCTGCCAAAGCAGTGGGCAGCTGCCTGAGCCCCGCTCCTTGCAGGGATGGGGAGTAACTATGGTAACTGTCTCCAGCTGCATCCCAGCTCCATGCTTGCCTCTCCTCAATACTGCTTGTGTTTATCTTTGATGTTCCTTTCACAGCTTACTCCTTCTTTCTCCCGACGAAAGGTAGAAAGCGCGGTCCTGCAACAGCTTCCAGCCTCCCCTCCCCACCGGCAGTGTTAACCACAGACTAGCTGATCTCTGCAGATAAGGCATTACCTCGCTCAGTGCCTTCCCTGCTCATCACCTCAGAGCCCCCACAGGTTCACGGCAGAGCTGGTTAATCACCAAAGCACAAAACGAGTGCCTGTGGCCTGGCAGGAGCCTGGAGGTGCCAGCGGGCAGCAGCAAGCGCCACCCGAGAGGCACGCCGCGGGGGCTGGCGGGGTAGCACGCTCGCAGCTACTGTGTGGACACACACACCAGCTCGGGCTATTTCCAGAATTATCTGATAAAGCAATATAGTCACCACCTTTAATCCCTGCATAACTTCATCCCCCAGCTGTAGAACAGGGCGACTGCACTTCCTCCTGCGCCTTCCATCACGCTCAGCAAACCCTCCGGGGCACAGCCGCCGCTCCGCGCTGCAGCGCCTGGCACCAAAATTTATGCTCCAATCTCAGCTGTGACCGCTCAGGTAAAAATTTTCAAAAGCATCTAAATGACTCAGGCATTGAAATCGGATTTGGGAGGCACTTCTGAGAATGGAGCTTGGGCTCTTGACACTTTTGAAATGTTCCCCACAATAATTTAAGAATGTCTAAACTACCAATTAGTGGTTGATTAACAATGGTAAATAGGAGCCCTGCGTTCTGCTCGCTCTCTCGCTGTTTCAGCTATTAATGACAACTACACCATGGGCTGCCAGGGGAAACATTCAGTGTGGTAAGCCATGACTTTTTTCTTCCTTTTGTGTTTTAAAAATAAGATGCTGACATTTCTTTCCCCTTCTTTTCCTTTTTTTTTTTCCCCCTCTGCTTTGTCATGCCAAGCAGCACGTCTGACACCAGCTGAAAACATCTGGAATGGTTCTGATAGGAGCAGAGCCAGCTGCCTTTTCATATTTCTCTGGGACCGGGAGATATATATCAGATGTGAGTGTCTCTCCTCACTAATAATATGTTATCTGAATAAATAACTGGTGGTGGCTCAGACCTGGCTGAAGTGTTTGCTCTCTGCCTCCTTTTGCAGAATTTGATTTACAATGTCTTCTCTTGCTTCACACTGATTCTTATTTTACTTTAGGGTTTTTTTTTTATTCAATCATTTCTTTCCTTCTCCTCCTTTCCCTCCCCTCCCCTCCTTAGGCATTCAATCACAGCTGTCTGTGAGGGGGGTGGCAGCCCAGCTTTCCATCGGCTTGCACTGCAAGCGGAGAAAACCTGAGAAGCAACAGTGGAAACATTTTCTAACTAGTCCCTCCCCGGCTCTCCCCCGAGGGTCAGGGCTTGCTGGTGAGGCATGGTTTGGACCTGAGCCTGCCAGCGCAGGGGGAAGTGGGGTGAGATCTGGCCGTGCCCAGGCACTCAGGGGTGATGGCAGACGTGGTGTGGTTATCCGTGGGCATTAGGGGGCCAGCGCTGCGGTCCCTGTGGGACTTGCTTTTCTCTGACCCCTACATCAAGGGGGGCGCTTCCAGTGACTGGAACCCTCTTTGGTGCCACAGGGGACCCAAGACACCCAGTGCCAACCCCCAAAGGAGTCACCTTCCTGCCCGCAACACCAGTTGTTGCTCCCCCCCCGACCCCGTGAGCCCCTGCTCCTGCCACTGGGAGCAGAGCTACCCACCACTCAGGTAGCAGAAGGCTGAGCTGCACAGGCACACAGAGGTCCCAGAAGCATTCCCACATGTCCCTGGGACACCAGGGCCTCCCAGCCCGCGCCCCTTCCCTCTCTCATCAGAGCCATTCGGTCACCTCTGCATGGATGTCCCTGCCACACTCAGATCACCCCTTCACCCCACAATGGAAGTCGGCACCGTCATCTCCTGCTGTCGGAAGCGGAGGGATGTGATGAATGCCTCCTCTCAAGGTGTTCGGGGGCTCTGCAAAACTACAGAGGCACCTGGTCCCAGCAGGCCGTCCCTGGCTGGGCGCCGGCGAGGGAAGAGCACACCTTGGGATGCCAAGGGCATTTCTGGCAGCAGGAACCGTTTCAGGCGAAGAGGAAAGCGAGTTATGTGACAATGATGAAATGTGAAACCAGCTGCTTTTAAGGCCTTTCATCCATCATCCTTGTGAGTCTGTGACAGTGACAACAAGAGGGAGGGTGGGACGGAGGGAGGACTGAGAAAGAAGCATGGTGAAGGGAGTTGGCTCTGAAGGTTGGGCATAGATTAAAAACAAACATCTCTCCCCGTTTGCCTCCACACCTTAACATCCGCTCCCGCCTGTACATGTAACCTGTCTGAGAGCGACCCTTCCAGTGTCCTCTCTGCATGGGTACGGGTCGGTTACAGCAGGGAGCTGGGTCTTAGAGACTGTCCACCAAGTCACCTCACAGGTCTCCTCTCCTCCTGAGGCATCTCTCTCCCTCACATGGGCTCAGATCCCCTGAGATCTCCATACAAGGAGTCTCCTCCACTGCAGACACCTCTCAGGGCCTCAGCGCCATGGAGCAGACCCACACCACTGCAAAAGAAGCCCTGCCACCGTGTATGCTGGGAAGCAGAGCCTCGTGACAGCATTGGCCGGGAGCTCTGAGGGCCATGGCAGCTCAAGTTGCTCCTTATCCGCACCAGAGGGGATGGCTAGGTGCACTGGCAGCACCATTTTGGAAGAGGAGCTTGTTCCTGTTGCACTGTACATGGTTCACAGACATGTGGTGTTCGCCTCCAGAGCCACCACCTTTTCTGACTGTCATTAGGAAATGTGGGTAAAATCAGGTGTCACTTTTTCCTCCAGGAGAGAAAGTGTCTCTCCCATCCTAGCAATGCAGCCGCTCTCACCTTCTTCCAGTTGTCTGGAAGTGGGTGTCCACTGTGGAAGAAAATATCTTTTCCTGAGGATAAGCGCACCAAGGACGCCCCAGCTGGGCCACGTAAAGAGATGGGAAGCACCATGCAGCAGGAGAGGCTGCTGGGGCAGCCGGTGATGCTCCTGGGTCATTGGCCGAGATCATATTTGATGTCCCTTAAGAAGCTGTTTCTGGAACAACTGGAGACTCCAGCGTGGGAGTGTTTTGCATCACCTGCCAGAGGACAGTGAAGAGCAAGGCAAGGGGGCAGCACGCTCCATCCTGGCAGAGGGCTTCGGATGAAAAGCAACGGCGGAGTTGTCATGCAACTGTTTGTTTGCATTATTTTGGGCTCAGATGTTTGCAAATACAGCCTGTTCTAAATTGCTCTCTCTCTTTTTTTCACACGGCGTGTGATAAATGTTTTAATTTTGCATTCAGCTCTGGGAGGCAAGAGGGGGCTGAGAGGAAGAGCAGCTGAGACAAGTGACTCTTTCTGCTTGCCTGCAACCTGGTTTAGCGAGCGCCTGGATCCCTGCGAGCATTGGAGGGTGTTTACAAGTGACTAATCACCACCCTGCCCTCCCCAGAGCCTTCCTCACTGACACCGCTGTGCTCCTCATGGGGGCTAACTAATCCAGCCTCACAGCCCCCAGGGGAAACAGGTTACCCTCCCCACGCTCTGCTCGCAGGAGATGGAGCCGAGACACAGATGGAGGAAATTACTTTCCCAAGGACATGTGATCCTGCATGCAAAATCCTGCTCTGCCCTGGCTCATCTCCTCATGCCCGCCGAGCACGGCCCACCTTCACCCCGTCACAGGCTCAAGCTGGCTGTGGCCACGCCATCCACGTGCAGGCTTCAAGTTTAAGGTGCAGGACTCACAGTGTGGGGCTTGAGCTGGCGTGCAGAGCTAAGCCCTGAGATACCGTGATGGCACGGACATAGCCAGCCCGCTCACCTGGGCTTGAAATGTGCCGCTGTTGAGTGAACCTCCAAATCCACAGCACCCCGGTGCTCCATATGGCCGTAGCCACCTAGCACTGCGAGATTAAAAACAAACGCTTAGCATCCACGCTGTCCTCTCTTCAAGCAGCTGAGCCCAACTATGTGGAGCTCTCTTGGGGGTCTGCATGAGCACCATGGGATCCTAGGACCTCCAGCCAGACAAGGCACATGCCATAATACCTCCTAAACAACACAAGCCTCCACTAAGCCTCTGCAACTCTTGCTGTTCTTGTTTTTTCGCAATGTCACTTTCCACACCAGGCAGCAAGGCAGGGACCGTGGCAAGCACAGCACACCGGACACCTGAAAGCACATCTGAAACCACCCGGTCACTCCAGAAGCAAAGCGAGGAAGATCCGTGAGGAGGAGAAGGCTGAAATGAAGCAGACAACCCTGCGACAGCTCTGGTTTTTTAGAAGACCTTGACAAGGAAAGTAGTGTCTCAGGGATGTGCCGGAGAGCTGATTAGTGGCAAGGACAGAGGTACAGCCGTAGCAATTGAAAATCAGCGTGGCAGGAGCAGGAGTACATTTTAGGGGTGGTCCTGAGCAGGAGAAAGAGCCAATTTTCATGGTCACTGTTTCTCACTGAAAGATACATTTTTGGGTTGACCAAGCCAAGTCATGGATCGCTGCAAAAATCAGCGAGTGATTTCAGCTGAGGGGAAGAACACGGAGAAGTTCAAAGGCTCCATTTCAACATTTTCTGAATTAGCTGTTTCGGGTTTTCTTGTTGAAATAACCATTTATTTTTACAGATTTCTAATAGCCCGTTAGACCTTTATTTTTAAGATCCCTATGCAGAACATTTGCTTTCAAACTGTGCCATTTACTCAACACAACATGATTTTTCTGCTTTTCATTTCAGCAGGAAACTGAAAAATAATGAATTTCACAATGACCCCCAGTTGTGGGTTTGGACTTTTTCTAATGCTGCTGTTCCTGCAGCAAACTAAAGCAGTGCTTATTTGCGCAGCTGCAGTCAAATGTCACTTTCCTCAAAAATCTCTCCTGACCAGGTAAGATCAAGAGGCTGCACAGCTGCCTGGGAATGCAAGCGGCACACTCTCCAAAGAAACGCAGAAACCCTGGCTGCTTGTTGTCTTAGCTAATTGCCTGATGGAAGACGGTTAGTAGGTCTTTTGTTAGCCATTTTGCAATGGGGTGAGTTTTGCAGTGAGGAAGATGCCGTTCCCTCCATAAGAACATCTGTACAGTATCCCACAGGATCTCAGGGTCATGTCCCTGACAGTGGCCATGGCAGAGCAGGACAGGAATATACAAAACTTGCTCTTAATCCCTTTTTTCTCCACTCCTTTTCAACACAGAGACTTCTTGAAACAGAGGCAGCTTCTTCATGCTTAGTAACCACCTGTGCATTTTCCTCTTTTGGACTTAATGGAAACTTTAGCGTAACATCCTGCATCAAAGAGTGAGGCAGAGTAATTACCTCTTTTGGGAAGAGACATCTCTCTCTGTTTCTTTCAAGTCCAGCTCCCACTAGCTTCATTTGATGCTGCTCGCTCTTGAATTGGAAGGTAGAAGGAACAAGCCAAAACCTGGTGGCACTGATGTTCCTCCACAGATTTTGGGGAACTCTGGAACCTGATTCCCAGACCTGCAAAGCTCCTTCTGGGATACCTGGTTGGGGTGAGGGAGGTCTTACCTGCGACAGAGCAAGGTGGAGTTTGCATTCAGGAGACCAGAATCTAGGTAGGGATGCCTGCTGACACGTGTGGGCACTAGGAAGGAAGAAACATCTTCCTTGACCACTTGTGTTTTGTGTAAGGGTGGCAGGAGGCAAGAGATATAGCTTGAGGAGTAAGCTCTGTCTGGAGACCAAGAGATGGACAGCTGGGAGAAGGGCTGGTTATGAATTGTTGGCTCCAATTAGCAGCAGAGTCAAGACAGCTATAAGCAGGTAAGGATTCAGAGTGGAGAGGGAGTCTATCTGGAAGTCACCCAGTCCAGCCTCCTGTGAATAGCTCCAGGATAAAGACCACGCAAACTCTCTGGGCATCCCATTCCAGTGCTTGACCATTCTCATGGTGTCGATCTTTTCTTCCTTTATGCCTGACCAGACTTTCCTTCAGCACGATTTGTGCCCTTTGTCCTTTGCTGTGCACCTCTGAGGGCAACCTGGTACCAGCCCATTTGTGATGGCTCTTTTAATAGCTGAAGACAGCAAACAGCTCCCTGCTTCTCCAGACTCTTCTCACATGTCAGGTGCTCCAGCCCCCAACCATCTCAGTGTTCCTGCTCTTGGCTCATTTCAGTTTACAGTATCTCTTCCCAGGGAGACCCAAACTGGACCTTGTACTCCAGATGTGGTCGCACAAGCACCACAGAGAGGGGAGTACTGACAGAAGGTGGTCTGCTTTCCCTGGGTTTGCAAATACTGTCTTTGCTCTTACACGAGCTTTCCATCGTGGCTGTTGCAGGTATCAGTGCAGACTCTGCCTGCCAGCTTTGCCTGCCCATTTTCTGAGCTCAGCACCAGTCAGCTCTAACCCAGAAGCCATGTACCAAGGTGTGATACTGAAAATTCTAAGCCATGCTGAGAAGACGGGGGCAGGACATTTGAAGCTTAGCGCCCTGCTAGCAGGGGTTAACGCCAGGGGAGAGCTGGCTCACGTGTAACCAAGGGGGCAGAACTGCAAGTATCCGCTCACATCCATCCGCAAGAGACTGCGCAGACAACCCTGTCCCCCAGAACGCAGCGGGATGAAGAATTTATCCCGCCTTGCATGGGGCCTCTCACCCACTCAGCGGTGGAGATCACAGTATAATGCAAGAGTGGAGTCTCTAACGGGGAAAGTGGGAGTTTTAATGAATCACTTGAGATGCAGAGCCATGAATGTCCAGACATTCTTGGAGATGTTTTAATAAATAACAATGAAGATAACAATTTAAACATTGTGAGCAGGAAATGCATTATTGAACATGCATAACACAGTGCAAACTCAGAGCCCTTGCAAAGCCTTCAGAAAACAGCCAGGCAACGTTCCAGTGAAAGGAAGCAGACAGGCACATTTGTGTTTTAAAGCTGTCTGTGGCTTCCAGAAGAGGAGCGCTGTAACATTGACCTGCAGGAACTTCCCATATTCCTGCACCCGCCTGCTCTCCCCACCCCTCTGCAGGGACATACTTGTCCCCCCGCCAGGCAGAGAAGCGCAACATGGTGCACACATGGCTTTTGTGTGTCCGCAGGCTGTGCATCAGCCCAGCACACCCGCCAGCCAGAAAGAAGCGGTGTCAGGATTGAGGGCGAGCACGGGAGCTCCTTGGGAGTGGCCTCTGGGTCTGGTCTCTTTTTGGACCCATATAAATTTGGCAGCTGAACCTCCTCTGGAGAGGAGTTCCTCAGCTTCAAAGTCCCACAGTTCTTCACTGCGCTGGGTCCAGATATTTTCACATTCCTTCCGACTCCATAGGATCTCCGGGCCTCTGATGGATGATAAAGGCCATGGGGGGATCGTTCTTGAGGCATTTTCAAAGGAAAGGAAGGGTTGATACCAAAAATTCAAGTGGGAAGGAAGGTTACTAATTGCATGCATACTTCTGCAGGGCATGCTGACTTTGAAGAATGTCATTTTGATTGCACGGCCTCCTAGGACAGGGAGGGATCCAGTGGATGGTGTTCAAATGAGCCACAGCCAAAGCAGAGGGTTCTGCCGCCCCTACAGCCAGTGCAGGATTAGAAGAAGAATTCAAGGCTTGCGAGAAGTGCCAGGGGAGCTGTATTACTATGCAACAGCGATGCCAAATTAGAGCATGATCCTTAGCTTACGGTCTCAGTTTTAACGTCCAAAGATCAGTGCAAAGTGCAGAGCAAGATAATTAAAATTTTGCCGTAACACAAAGGGAAGGGAATTCCTGAAAATGGCTTACAATCTATCATTTTTCTGTTCTTTTTTTTTTTTTTTAATGACTATAAAATATGACCTGAGTGATTTAACTCAACACCTGTCACCAGCCGAAAGCTAAAAACCTTAATGAAACTGAGCCAGGCACACGATCTCTGTAGGTTTTCTTATTTGTACCTGCTACTACAGAAAAGCTGCCTTTCCTTCCAGCCCTCTACTTTTAATCACGTCATCACCTCCCTAGAGAAGGTGGAGGGGAGAGAGGACCTAGAAGGAGGAGGAGCAATGGATGCTGAAGTTTGGAGGTACAGTACAAGCCAAGTGAGCTGAGGCACTGGCTGTCTGCGGGGCTCTGGGAAAGAGAAGAGGTGGGCAGCCCGTACGCTGCTGGGCAGGACCCTCGGCACAGAAATCAGCGTGACAGTCTTCTGATGGATTAATGCCTTCAATGCTACAGCTTTGTATCAGCACAGCTCTGGTCCGACTTACATCTCCTAGCAGTGGGTCTCCAAGAGTGGGTTCACTAGATGGGCAAGGTTTTAGGATCAGTTTCTAAAAGGTCATTGTCCTATTTAATAATGGCAGGGGGGTGAGGGTGGTAGCCCAGGGCAGCAGGTGAGCATTAGGCTTCTACAGCAAAGGCACAGTGAGCACAAGGTATAGTAGCTGCCTTCCTCACACGTGCTACCTGAGGTCTCAGTGTTAACCTCCCAGCTTTCATAACCCATCCAGGGGTTTCCTGGAGCACTGCCTGTGGCCCAGCTGTATGCCTTCTCCTTCCTTTGCTCAGATAAACCCTTGGACTCCAGTGACAGGAGCTAGATGAGCTTCCCATCACTTCTCTTCCCAGCAGGCAATGAGGCCAGGCTTCCATAAAGCAGAGGCACAAGGTGAAATAGCAGGAGTATCTCATCCCCCCTGAGCTGGACTTCCAGCAGGTAATAGTTGAGAGGACCCCACACCGACTTTGATCCAAACAAACTTCTCCCAGACACTTGGACCACAACTTCCAGACATGGGTCTACCACACACCCTCCGTACACCTGAGGGCTCCCAGCTAAAAAGGCTGCTGCAGACACATCAAGAGCGAAACAACTCAACCCCCAGCAGGTTTCAAGTGCTGAGATGCCATGAGAAACTCCATTTCAAAGCAGTGTGTATGATTCACTAGTGACACTGGTTCTTTTGAAATAATTTCTCCTTTGCTGGAAGGTTCAGAGCTGCCTGTTTTCAAATGCCATTTTGTACTCAAACCAGCCTCAGGATCCCTCGGTTTCTCATCAGAGCTGCTTGGTCGCACCGAGCCCTCTCCTGAGAGGTGCACGGGTTCCCATGGAGGCTGCCCTGCTATTTGAAGCCTAGCCCTGCCGTGGCCTTGCTTTCCGCCGAATAGCTGAGGAAGTTTTTATCTAAACTTGGTTTCTATTGCCGACGGCCCCGCTGTCTGGGTTGACAGAGAATATTCCTCAAGTACCTACTGAAGCAGCAATCTCCGACATACTCCCAAGACCTTATCTTTGCCAATTCTTTTTAGATGGGGCTTGATTTTCCTCTCGCTTACACCTGCTTCACAGCGGGGTAACTCCACTAAAAAGACTCCTCATTTACACCTGGGGAAGGAAGAGGAGAATCGAGGCCATCCCCTGCAGGAAGAATGCACATAAAATACTGGCTGCATGATGTGCTATAAAAAACAAAACCATCCCCCGCCTGCTTCCACTATCTCAGCACAGAAACTCCTCTCTCCAATGTTGTTTTTAATAAAAATCGTACGAAAAGGAAACTGCCGTCCCGAGCCATCCCGCACAGACTCAGGAGAACCGTTGGGTTGGATCACGACAGTATAAACTGGTTTATTGCCAGAACAAGCAACAGATGCCAGCAGTGTGACACGGAGCGAGGATTTGGCAGTTTGTTCGAACGCTCTGACAGCAGCAGGCATTTTAGACTCCGGCAGATAAGAAATTGGCCAGCAAAATGCATTGATGGAGTACGCGGGCTGCAGAGCCTGCCCTGCCACCTCCCTGGAATAACGCAGGCCTGAGTCCAGCAGGAGTGCGCGGCTTTCGCAGGGTAGCAGGACCGCTGGATCCCGTACGGCCAATAACTTAGTTGCTGTAAGAAGCCATTGTTTAGAGAGACGGCATCTGTTGTATGTTTGTTTGGGGGTTTTCAGAGCTAGAAAATGGTTTATCACCATATTTCACAGGTGCAGAGCACTTTCTGAGCTCTTTCTTGTGTAGGCAGGTGATGCCTTGATACTACAATGATTGCCCCTACAGAAACACTACTCAGAAAGGGAGATGCTACCATCAGAAAGTGTAATGGGGCATTCCTCTGCTGGAAACAGATGAATAGATTGGTGTAACTGTAGAAAAAGGGAAGCTGGAGTGAAAAATAGATAGGTGAGTAGGCAGATAGATATATAGATAGATAGAGGCATTCCACTGTCTGTCTTCCTCCTATTTGCCAAGCTGGCTGGCCAGCATCACCTTGGCAGGAATCTGTCCTCTTATGACAACCAGGTACCTACTGGCAGGGCCAGGAGATGGAGCACAACTGGTTCATTAGGTCTTTCTGGCTTGAACCTATGCTTCCTCGTAAGTACAAGAGCCCTGTGGGGCTCTGTTCAGGCTTCAGATTCTCTTTGGGAAGCTGGGTCCTCTCTGCTTGGGTTGGCCTGTATATCCTGCAACACAACAAGGAGAGCCTCCACAGGTTACAGGGCCTAATAAGAGACACAAGGGTCAGGGTACATCTAGCTGGGAAGCTGGATCACTAGAGAACAAAGACAGCAGGTTCTTAAACTACAGCTCAAAGGAGCAATGAAGCTGGGTAGGAAAATGCAATGTCCTACCAACAGAATTGTACATCAGGACCAGATGTTTGCCCTCTGAAAAAAAAAAGAAAAAAATGGCATAGTAGTTCAAAAACTTCTCTGCTCCCCTCAAATGTCCCCAATTTCTACATTTCGCCTCCATTGGGGGATGTAAGCAACAGCTGAGATGCCAGACGTCCCTGCAGACAGCGCATTCAGATTTTGCTCAGTGCCATGCTCTGCCACTGCTGGCAGGGTCTCTGCAGCCCTGCAGCACAGTTGGACAACATTTCCAAGATAAACCAGCCTCTTCCTGCGGCTAGGAAAGGCATCTGAAGCAAGACCACCCTGAATCCAAGCCCACACCCCTCGCTTTGGTACCAGACCATCACTTTCCAAGTCTCTCTGCCCTTCCTAGAAAAATCTGTCGGCAGCTCTCTGCAGCAAAGCCGCTCACAAGATTTCTCCCCCTTTCACATTGGCTGCAAACAGCTCCTGTTCATAGCAGGGCCTTTATTTTTCCTCAGCGCCGCAAGACGCAGAGCAGGAGCATCCAGGAGAGCCCTGCCCAGCGCGTGCAGCCACTGCCCCACTTCTGCCTGTGGCCGCCCTGGCACGCGTGAGAAACCTTCACCCTCTGTGCCAGCAGGCTCCTCACCGTTTCCCAGGCTTTGCCGGAGGTCAGAGGCACCGCCTGACACAACAGCAATGACAGCCAATTCCCAGCTCTAAAAACCACCCCGCAGGCAGAGTGGGCTGCCCAGCCGCCGGCCGGCTGGTTTCAGGTTAGGCTGGAAACTGCCAGCCACCTGACAGAGCCCCTGGTCAGCCTCCACGGCCCAGGAAGGATGTGCCAGTGCTCCCCACGCCTCGCTCCCCTAGGCTTTCATTCCCAGCCCTGGCAGATCTGGAGGAGGTTTTGACAGGGATCGGGTGGGAAATGCTGCACCAGGGAAAGGTGGAGAGGCCGTGCTACGCCGGAGAGAGCAACCGGGCAGGGAGGAAAACCTCCCTTCTGCCTGCAGCCAGCGCGGGGCGGGTGCCAGGGAGCCTGGAAGGGAGAGGAGCCACGGGGCTGGCAGGAGGGAGCTGGGGCGGGCAGCGGGCGCGGGCAGAAACAGCACAGCAGGCTGCAGCCACGAGCGGGCAGGGCGAGGGAGGGCAGGGTAGTACAGGCAAGGCTGCGGCGGCTGCGCGGCCAGAGCCCCCCAGCAGCCAGACCCGAGAAGCGGGGGACAGGGATGTGTCACCACGAAGCCCAGCACTGGCCCTGAAATGCCGGTGGCAGCAGTGCGTGCACGGGAGACCCAGGAGGGCGTCACGGCACGACAGAGCGTGGGGAGGGACTGAATCCACAGAGGTGGGCCCTTGTGGAGCAGGACTCCCCAGGAGGGAGGTTTGGAGCACCACGGGAGGAGCTGGGGTGCCAACAGAGTTTGGGATGGAGATGCTGAGGGGTAGACCCGTGAGTGGGGTACGTGCCTCACAACATGGAAAGAAGCACCAAGCCTGTTAATCCCCGGGATTTAGGGCGCAGCGGCAGCCATGGAGGGAGCCCGTGCAAGGACAGGGCAGCCCTGCCAGCATCACCCACCTCCGACCAGTGCCAGCACCCGCTCCACACTGGCTGGCCCCGGCCCCGGCCCCAGCAGCAGCCACATGTCACATTTGCCGTGCAGGGGTTTCCGATTCAGACACTGCGATTCAACTTTTCTCTCCAGATAAAGTTATTAAGGCAAATTTGATCAAAATGACACATGGATTACAGTGTGTGTTGCAGGCTCTAATTCTGTTTACTGTTCTGGGGGAATGGGCAATTATTACAAAAGCCGGGACAGAGTGTTTTTAATAACATTTCTTGTTAAGATTTAATTACAGGAAATTGTATTTTCTTAATCACTGAAAACTCAACTGCCTGGGAATTTTTTTTTATATAATTTCATTTGCAGTTTATTAAATCCTTAGGTTATTCCTTTTCAGAGGCTTTGTTTTAGTCACTCACTAAGTGCTTCTTAACATGTGTAGGAGCAGATTGCTCAGAAGCACAAAGAAACTAAAGGGAGCAGACTCTGGGGGGGCAGGGCTGGCCTTGGACAAAGCAGATTTCTGAGCAGGATTTAGAGGTCCTGAGGTATTCTTTAAAAAAAAAAAAATTCCACCACTTTCCCCCTCCAAGACTTGCCTACCCTGCAGCCTGACCGATGCTGCTACCCATACTTTCCACAGCTGCTCTCCAGCTTCTTTCACTTCCCTGTGCACCCCTCTAAAGCAGGGGTGATTTGGGGGACTACCCAAAACAAGGAGCAACTTCTAAAATGACATGTCAGTGTAGGGGGATGAATGACTGGAGACAGTGAATGGAGGCCCTGAAATACCTGACAGGGAAGAGGAAAGAAGGGGTGAATGAGCCGGTGGCTTGACCATCAGTGCTCCCCAAGCAGAGCTGCAACCCTCCCTGCCCCGAGGTGTGAATGAGCAGCTCTGGTTAGAAAGCCCCTGAGCTGCAGATTGCTGGGAGAGTATTTTGGAGAAGTTGCACTGCACACTTGTCTCTTTTTGTAGCCTTCCCAAGCACACACCAACAGCCACTGAGATGCTGACCTGGACAGGCGTTTGGCTGGATCCCACACGCGTGTATGGGATGTGAACCCCTACATCAGCAGGACATGAATGCCCTGTTGCGTCTCATCCACAGCAGCTGCTGTGAGAGCACATGTCACCAGCTCTGCTCTGCTCGTTGCTCCTGCACTTCGGGTTCCACAGGAGCCACACACCTTCACAAGCCTGGGGCAGGCAGGGGAACCAAAAATCCCTCAGCTCCAGGATTTGAGTTGAGGCAGAAGCATCAAGTTCATCAAACCAGCCAGGTTCTCCTCTTGGGCAGCCCAATCTGACAGCCCCATGGTTCCCACTGTACATCCAGGACTTAATGCCGCTGTCAGGGAGCACTGAGACAACTGCATGAGGGACGGCAGACAGATGCATTTCTTCCTGCCCTGCTTGCTGTTGGTGGCACCACCAACTCCTCTGGCCTCATAACTATTTGTGCTCCCTTCAACAAATTGTTACTCCCCCTCCAGCAGTCAGGGTTTTGTGTGCTTTGGCGCACAGAGGTAAGGGTGAGGAGGGTTAACCCCTTCGTCCCAACCTTTCCCAGACACTTCACTTAGTGCTAAGACTTTTGGATACCATCATTTTAGGCCAGGACAATAATATTTTCATTACAGCATCCCCACTGCATTTCCCTCTGACTATTCTAAGCACCATCAGCCTCAGTTCAGGGCTCACAGCTCTGTCCCTGCCCTAGGACAGTGACAGTCAGTGACTTGCCAGCTCCCCCAAAACAACGTACCCTTCATTTCAGGACATAAACATTGAAAAGAAACAGTACCTACAAACAAACATGCCAAACACTCGTGCCAGGCCTGCCTGTCATGTAGGGTTGATCAGCCCCAGCAGATCCTGGTCAGGTCTGCCAAGATTATGTGAGTCCTCTGTTCCAGCTCTGGCTGTGAGTTTTTCAGTCAGGGCTGTTTCTTTAAACCCATCACCATCTTTCTTTGTCTGGTTTCTTAAACCAGAGTAAGTAATTTCTCCCATGAGAAATTTCTCCTGTGTTTACAGATTAGAGACTTGTATTAATTAAACAAGGTAGACTTACTTGGGAGGGGCATGGAGAAAGAAGGAGGCAGAGCCCTGCCGCCTCCATTACCCCATGATTCGCGTGCTGCGGGTGGCAGGAGGGGAGAAGAGCTGTGCAGCAGCCTCACGCCCTCCCCGGCCGCAGCCTGCTACCCCCCGCCGCTCTGCCCGCCCTGTGGGGCTGAGGAGCCCGATGATACGTGGCACCGAGAGCGCTGATGCAAAGCCTCTCCAGTCGCTCTGTGCCTGGCACAGATCACATCTCAAGGTAATCGCCTTTGAAGGTTTCTTGCTTCTGAGGTCTTGCATCTGTCACAAGGAGTATTTCCCATCTGCTGGGATTTACTCTGGGTTCCCAGGAGCCAGCTGATTCCTGCCTCCCCACCCTCCATCAAGAGTAGCTGCATCAATCTCTAACCTGGCTTCAGGTAATATCCCCACGGCAGGACCCATCTCAGGGAGTCCATGGGCTCGCGCACCACGCGTTTCAGCCGGTATCTGCAGATTACCTTGCAGAGGCCATGGCAGTTTAAGGTCATAACAGGAATCCCCTCTCCCCCAGACCTCATGCGTTGGAGCTAGTGAGCTCCTGTCACCCAAGAGGGTACACGCAATGCTGAGGAAGGCCAGGCTCAGACCTGTGGGATGCTCTGGGACACACTGGGGAGTGCAATACCTGCAAACACTTTGTTTCCCCAAGGCAGAAGGGTGACATTAGGAACAGCCGTGTTTTCGGACCAGGCACCACCCACCAGTGTGGGGCAGTGCTGAGGAACCCGGTGGCAGAGGCAATGCAACACGCACACACAGCCAGCATACGAGGTCAGCAATGATTTTCAACAAACTCTTAACTCCACCACGGCTAGTCACAGTGACCCTTCAGCACCCAGCCCAATCCATCCTAGCGAGCTGGTCCTTAAGACTCGCTGCCAGACAGCAGAGATCAGCCTCCATGGCTGTATCTTTGCTTTCCAGAGCCCAGGGAGGAAAGAGAAGTCCCTCTGAGAGTGCAGCCCCCTCCAGATGCTCTGGACTTGTGGGCTTCCCTCTGTGAAAAGCCTTGCTGGGAGACCGCAGGCACGCAGCAACATCTACAGAAATCCGGGGTGTACTGCAGGCTCTACGGAGAGCCAGCGATGACAGGGAGCCAAGTCGGCGCTCTTTTAATATACATCAGCTTTCCACACCACCACCTTCCCATGGCAGCCAGAAATGTGAGAGACACATCTCAAGCACTGAGCAGTAATTAGAAATGGCGAAACTCGGGTTTGTTTCCATATTTTGCGTATCAAAGCTCTGAAGCGAGGGAGGCTTCGGTGCAATGAGTCTTGAAATATTCTCTACAATCTCCTGAGCCTTAAGAAGCAGCAGCTCAGCCTGCTTCCACGAGACAAGAGGAACTGACGGGCTGAGTGTGACCAGTCCTTGGCACTGGCGGTGCTGAACTCTTCCAAGGGTGACAGAAATAAACCTGAAGGTATAACCGATCCCTGGGGAAGTTTCTCCCGCTTCAGTCAGCCCATATTATATGCTGTGAGAAAAGAAAGAAGTCTGTGAAGCTCGTAGGCCCTTGTGGCTCTGTGGTCCACATGTTTTTGTCAACGGTACTGCTGGTAGTTCAGACCTGCAATGTCTGTGGGAGGTACCAAGCTTGGGACATCCCTTGTACCCAGGCTTGACCCAGTCTGGGTTCAATTTATTCAGCATATAAGAACAGCCTGTTGCCTATGCTGGGGCAGTCTCCTGGCCCAGGCCAGACTTTATAGTGCAGATAGTTGGCAAGCCTGGAGCAGCTTCGGGCTAACAGCTAAGAGAGGGCACAGACAAGCTCCAGGCCTTGTCATTCATCTGCACATGAGAAGTTCAGGTGCCTTTGGTGTTGCTCTAGCAGGCAGCAGTGAACCTCAGGGCATGCAGGTGAACCTTTGCTCTCCAGTGAAGTCCCTTCTGGGCTAAGCTAGGAGATGCAGCAGCATCCTGGGTTGATCCCACAGTCCTTCTCACCCAGAAAGCTTTTGTGCGCTCCTAGGCAGCCAAGGATTCAGGCAGCTTGCAGAGAAGTGCTGAGTACATGGCCAGGACTCTGCTGTACACCCGTCTTCTGAGGAGACACCAGGAGCACCCTGCCAGAGTAATATCCCCCTCAGATCCAAGCTGGGTGCCATGCTGCCTTCACAGGCTTCTTGGGTGGATCAAATCCAGCCAGGGCTGTGCAAGCTACAGCCTGTTGAGGAGGCGTCTACAGATTACTGGATGGATCTGCTGGGTAACCCTCTACCTGTCACTGTCATTAGGGCAGCACTCTGAACAAGTCAGCCAGCAGCACAGCCAGGAGTAAGCTCCGCAAATTACAAACAGCAGGGGGAAACAGGAGGTGAATAAAGTATTTGCTAGTGGGCTCATTATCCCCTTTTTAGTCACTGGAGGACTGGCACAACACACGTGGCTGTCAGCCCTTGGCCAAGGAAAAGGTTATCCCAGAACATAAGTCCTCAAAAGCTCCTCCAGCCTTTTCCAGACAGCAGACACTGCCAGGCTCACAGGTTGCTCCCTCTTCACTCGTGTGGTGCGCAGGGCAGGCTGGCAGCTCTAAGCCCCACTCTGCTTCAGCCCCCAGCTTCGACGGGGGTCCCAGAACAAGGCAAGGCTGGAGAAGGCTCTGAGCACTGGCTGCAAGTGGGGGTCACCAGTTCCCCGATGTGAGCCTGGCCAGGTGGGACTCTGGCCACAGTCAGAAAATGCCATTAGTGGCAGGAGTGACACAAACAGGGTCCTTTCATCTCAGATCTCAGATCGACATCTCAGATGTCGGCTTCCATCTCAGCCGGCATCTCAGCCTCCCTAAACCTGCCTGACCAGCTGGCCAGACCCCATACCACGGTCAGGAAAGCTGAACGTGTGAAGCATATTCACAGAAAGGAGAATATTTCTGAGCAATAGCCATGAGTGCAGTGGCACTGTCACTCCGAGCCGCAGCATTCGGGCTGCCGCTGTGGCGGTGTTTTCGTTCGGCTGGGGAGATGCACTGTGACATTGTCGTTATCTATGACGCAGAGAGCAGAGCAGCACAGATCCCCAGCGTGTCACGGGTTATTGTCTCCCAGCACAAACATCTTTCTGTTGTTCTTTTACAGCTGAAGCTGTCAGTAAAATACACACCTCTGTATCAAAGGGGAAAGAAAAAAGGGATCCTTCACAGCTGGCAGGTACATCAGTGTTTTGTTCCCTTTGGCTTGCAGTTAAGTCTCCGCCACAGCTGCCCCATTAGCCCAAAATAAGATGTAACACTGCCCAGTACCCGAGTGCAGCACTGGGTGCTGGGACACACTGACCACATCCTTGCCTGGATGAAGGTACCTGAATTTCCTCTCTCTCTCCCCACTGTGTTTATTAACTTCTAGCAGTGAGAGTCTGGCTGCAGTGGCTGGCCTAGGGTTCATGGCAGAGCCTGGGGTGGGTATGTCCAGACCTGCCTGCCATCAGCTTCGCTCTCGGAAACCTCGGCTCCGTAATGCTCTGAGTCCTGCAGCGAGCTGCCTGCTGCGGGAGGCTCTGCGCTGCCAGGCACACGCCAAGGTCCATGCCAAGGATATACAGAGGCACGGCAAGCAGAGGAAGGGACAGCGGAACCCGCACCCGGGAGTCAGCTCACAGAGATGTCCCTGACCCTCCTCTCCCTCAGCTCCGGTCACCCAAGAGTGGCATGCACACGTCTGCCTCTCTCCCCACCAGTCTCCCCGAGTGACAACTCCGGGAGAGCAAAGGTGGAAGCGCAGTGACCCACGAAGGGTATGAGCCACCATGCCTGAGCAGAAAAACGCAAAGTGGGAATACAAACGTTTCCTGGTGCAATGTGCCGAATGGGGGGGCTCACGCTGTCAGAGCGCTTCATTTCTGAGCAGGTTGCCCAGAGGTGTGAAACTGCTGAATGGAGACATTTTCGCAGAGAGGACCATTACAGGTATTTGGTATATTATGGGAAAAGATAACCCTCCGATAACAGGAAATACGGCACAAATCTCTGGCAAGGAGCAGGGAGCATCAGGGAGGCAGCCCAGGCCAATTATAGTGACACGTTTGATTTCCCAAAACCTAGACTTACAGCAACCTAGAAAAGCACAGAAGATTGTATTATAAGTCTGCTATGCCTGTGCTTTTTCCCAATTTAGGAAGCCAACAGGAAGAGGTGAACTTTCAGCAAGGGCTTAAAAATGATGATCCAGAAAAGGAAAGAGTATAAAACATAACACTGGCCTGCTGATGCCAAGGGACCCTCTCTGAAGCTTCAGGTTTGGAGAAATACCCTAAAAGGTGGATTTGTCCTTCTTGGCAGTTTAAAAATGCAGGCTTGCAATTGAACTACCTGAGCCCAAGCCCCTGCTCCCTCTGGCAAGCAAATGACCGTATTCCTCTTATATGTTGATAAGCTCCTTCTTAAATCCCACTGGAGCTTTTTCTCCCCATTACACCTGCTGAGAAACTATTGCAGAGCCTCACTGCTTTCTGATGCTTACAAAGCCTTTTTCCAGCCGTCTTTATTTGTAAGCAGCCCTTTTGATGGCAGTAGTAACTCCCACTCTTTGCATGAAATACCTTATTTGAGAGGACTGTCATTTGCCTTTCTCCTGGCTGTATCATTTTCACACAGAATCACAGCAGGGTTGAGGTTGGAAGGGACCTCTGGAGGTTATCTTGTCCAACCCCCTTGCACAAGCAGGGCCACACAGAGTTGGTGGCCCTGGACTGTGTCCAGACAGCTTCTGAATATCTCGAAGGATGGAGATTTCACCAGCTCTCTGGGCAACCTGTGCCACTGCTTGGTCACCCTGACAGTGAAAAAGTGTTTCCTGATGTTCAAGAACCTCCTGTGTTTCAGCCCATGCCAACTGCTTCTTGTCCTGCCACTGAGCACCATTGAAAAGAGCTGGGCTCTGCCTTCTTTGCACCCTCCCTTCATGTATTCCTACACACTGATGAGAAGCCAGTCATCATTTTTGCCAGCCAACATGACGCAGTAGCACCCCCGGGATCTCTATCTTCCTATTTCAAAGACATGGATCCCCAGCTTTTGGCTGAGCTTTTCATAAGCAGTTTCTCACAGTTTCTGACCCTGCATTTTGTAGTATCAGACCTTATTACCTCTCTATTATTCCCGTCTTCAAAGTGACCCAATTTCTGCTGCATGATATTCTGATCCTCTTCTGTCCTGCTGATGTCTCCCACCTTTCTGTGAATATCAAATTCTGCCAGAAGATGCCTATGCTTCCATTAATGAAAATCTTAGATCAGTCCCAAGATTCATCCCTAAGAAACACCACTAGAACCTTAAACCTCGTCAGTACATTCTTGTGAAGCACAGTCTGCTGTCCTCTCCTCTTGAGCCAGGTTTTTACCTTAATTGTCAGCTTTACTGAATCCCAAATACTTCAGCTTCACCAGTTTCTTAGTGGCATCCTATCAAAAATGTGTTTGAAGCATGAATAGACCTCACGCATCTCTCTTGTCTGCAAAATCAGCTGCCTTCTCAAAGAAAGATATCAGATTGCTCTGCCATGGTCTGCCCAGGGCAAAACCATGTTTCATCATATGACCTTTTCCATTTAGCTCTGCTAATTTGTCCATCCTTCACAAGTTGCTCAAAAGCTTTAAATATTGCTGAGGTCAGACATGGCCATGTACATGCCCAGAGCACATTTATCACCTTTATTAACTAGAGATACCACCTTTGCTAATCTCTAATCAGGTGTTATTCAGAGTTTGAAGGATGTAACCAAGCTCCATGTCAGCTGCTTGTCAGCTGCATGCGAGTCTTTCGGAATTTGGAAATGCAAATTACCCGTGCTTCCCAAACTGAACATCCAGCATTTGAAGTCGGCTTCCACCACGATGTGATCGCTCGGCTGTCTGATACCCGATGCTCTCAGCTGGCCATCTAAAGAGGGAGAACGTGCTGATAGTGTAGTACAGCTGCCTCGAGCCAAAAAGCAGATTGAGAAGGGCCGGGGTGGGAATGAGAAGGCAGCAGCCCTCAGTGGCTCATGCCCAGCGGGCGCAGGATCCTCCCAGACTCTCTCAAGCAGCACCAGAGCTGTTTTTCCTACAGGCATCACCCATAGGTTTGGTCCAGGGCTTTGAGGAACACCAGCGCAGGAGGAGATGTTTTATTTTATTCCCTGCATTGTTCAGCTGGCAGATGGGTAACTGTCGTGGTGAAAGGTTGTGTTAGAAATAAAGTAGGTTAGGAGTAGCAGATCAAATTAAGAGAAAAACATGCTAGTAGCTTGGCTGAGGAACAAATGAGGACAGCATGTAGCATTGACAGTTAAAATTAAACACACTGTCCTCATTTGTCCCTTAGCTACTCAGGCAGATTTCTTACATGTTGCTGCTAGATTATTTTCTGTGCGCACACAGAAATAAACTCCAGAAAGTATCTGTGTGATAATCCAGCTCTCCAGAAGCTGTGTTATCAGTACATGTCCTCAGGACACTGACTATGTGCAGGCATTAGGTGGATGGGTATAAAAGAGGTATCTGGCACTCTGCTGGGGATATTGGAACATGCCTTTATTTTTGGGGGGGGTCTTCCCCCCTTCTGTACTAGAAATCCCGTTGAACAAAGAAGCAGATTCTGATGCTTGTTCAGTGCCTACAGAAATGGGCGTTAATAGCATTCGTAAGGACTTTCATTTTTAAGTTCAACAGCTCTCTACAATTTTTCTGAATCTTTTCTTCTCCACATCCAAACCAATTTGACATCACGCAGCAAGATGAAGGTGTTCAAATACCACTGTCTGAGTTCGTACCCTCATTATATCAAGCATTATATCAATGCTTCCTGCCATTATATCAATGACTGTGACCACTTAACACTCGATGTTAATAATCATTTTCCAATCTCAAAATCAGGCTGAACCCATCATAAGAGTTCAAGGTAACATGTTTCCCACAAAATTAGGCCTTTCACCACAGCTATTCAGATTCCCAGCCTCCCTGGGCTGCTCTTTGGGGGGCTGTGGAGCCAGTGAGAACCCCTCTGGATGCCCCAAGGTGTCTCAAACAGCACGAGGCATCTGTATTTCGGCAAGCAAAATCCACCCTTGCCAATTCAACCTGCAGAGCTGGGTGGCTCACTGCACAGCATTTCCCCTTGGGGGGCTGCATTGCCCTTAAGACTGTGCTGGCTGCTCTGACTCCACCTCTGCTGGCTGAAGTGAGAGTGCTGAACCCTTGCCCGGCACCAAAAACTATGGCGTCTCCGTCCCACCCCTAACCATTAGGCAGTCCAACCTGGATGAGCTGGTTGCCTCCTGTGGAGCACAGCAGATGATAGTATGAAACCATGTTTGCCCCATCTCCAGGTAGGTTTGGACACAGAGACAGGTAGCTATGACTCTGCTGATGATCATGATGTGATTTAGAGGTATGATTAGCCACCACAGCTTATCTTCTGCCAGCAAGACAGAGTATATGTTTCAATGTCATAGTAAGAGGTCTCAGACACATATATTAAAGTCCTTAGCTGTGATGTTACCAGGAAAAGTTAGGAGAAAATTCAGCTGGGGGTCAGCTGAGTCGCTCTTTAGAAACAGCCACTGGATTTCTGATGTAACAGCCTAGAGGAATGGAGAAGGCTGTTGAAAGGCAGATGCATACACATACAAAATCAGTATATTAAGAGGCAAAAGACTCATTTGACAGATAGTGAGCACGAGAAAATGAAAAGCAAATGGGATGCTAAAATGTTTTACGCTGCATACTCATCACAGAGAAAGGGAGTTGTGTTTTTAATGAGCAAAGATGTATCATTTCACTTACCGAGCCTTCCAGCTGATGATAAAGAGACTCGCTTTAGAGCAGCAGGATTAAACAAGGTGCAGATATGGATTATAAATTGCTATGTACCAAATGTGAACAGATTGCCCTTAAATGTCATTCTTATGTAGATAAATCAATCCTAGTTGAAAAGAGCAGTTAGCATGGAAGGAGGTGAAGGAAAAGGCAATGTGCCTGTCTCCTCTTACGCCTCGTACAGGATCCAGTTTTACTAACGGATCTGCCCCAGGCTGTATTCACCCATAAGGTCATTTGTAAGGCCCTCCGCATGTGTGTCACCCTCTCTGTGGTGCTGAGGGAAGCCAGGCAACAATAAACTCTTGTACTAGCCCCTGACGTAGCCCTTGCAAACCTTCTTCAGCCTCCTGCACCTGGTCTTGGAGGTATCATCTCATGCTTCCAACAGGAAAGACTTGTGTCTTACCCCTCCAGCACCCACAGCACAGCATTTCCCCTGGCTTAGACCCCCAGCAAGCTCTTCAGCCCTCCATCTGAGTCAGCCACCAAACCCTGCAGTCTTCAAACCCTGAAAAACTTTTCCTCTCGGGGGCTCTTCCTCTCACCTCACGAGGTCTCAGCACTACTGAAGGAAGCAAGAAACAAGACAGCTGCAGTCTACAGACCCAGAAAGTGATTTCACACAGTTTATCCTCCCTTTGCTCCCACTGTCTGAAATGTTGGTCCTGCCTAGGCACCAGCCTGCAGCAGTTCTGCTGCCCTGGGGGAGCTGCCCTGGGGAAATACTGGCCCCAAAAGCCTCACAGAGCACCACAAAAGTGATAGCAGAGATTCATCCTAGAAGAAATGAGCTTTACAACAAGGCAGTTTCCCTCCACAGCCTTCGTGCTCTCCTTGGGGATGTAAAGAGGAGGAAGGAGCGCATGCATCTGAGTCCTTACATCTGGTGGATACTGGTCTGTGCCACCACTGGGGGACCACAACTGTTGATCCATGGATCAAAACAGCTGGAAAGTCTCTGTTTAAGGCATTGCCAAGAGCAGGAAGCATTGCCCAGCGTCAGCTGCAAGGGATTGTAAGGGACTGCTAGAGTGAGGGAAAACACTGCAGGGAAAGAAGGTGATCTCTCCTCAGCATCCCTCTCAGCACGCATTTGGGGGACAGGGGAGTAAGAGGATGAGGCTAATCCAGTATCACTCTTTTCAGGCAAAATGGAAAAGGGATCGCAAAGGACTGAGAGGCTGAGAGAATAGGTGCAGGAACAACCTAATGTGTCCACAGATCAGGAAGGCATAGAGCCTCAATGGTGTACCCAGGTCTTCTAATGCTTATTATATTTCATTAAAATAAGCTACTGTATTGAAGGAGGATTAGAGGGCAGTAAAAGCATATCTATCTTTAAAATTGGCATTAGTGGTGATCCTGGGAATTACAGACCAATGAGCCTTACTCTGAACTAGGCAAATTAGCTGAAAAGATAATTAAAGCGCAAAGAATAAAACATCTAGATGACAGTGGTGATATAACAGGAACAAATCAACACTGGTTCAGCAAAAGTGTTCATGGCTCACATATCTACCAGGATGCTTTGTGCATGTCAGCAAAACAGCAGATAAAGGAAAAGTGAGGAGGTTTATTTGCACTTTCAAAAAGCTTCCATCCACACCTCTCACACTGACTGGCACCATTTGAAAGCAAAGCAGTCAAAAGTAAGATGTAAGCAGCTATTGAAGATCAAAAACAGGTTCAAAGAGCTGCTAAAACAGAATCGGTGGTCAATCTGGTGAGGGATTTCAAATGCACCAGCACCTATATGGGTAATAGAATTAACAAGCGATCACAGAGGCAAGAAGATTTTAGCAATCTCCTGTCTTTATGTAGCTTTATTACCAGAGTACCTCTGCCACCTCTTCAGATCACACAAGAGTGTCTGTGCTCATGAGTCCTGGAGAAAACTGTGAGAAGCCAGCTGAGGCTGTGTTATCAGTCTTCACCTTTCTTCCATAAATCTTATGCTATTTAATGGATAGGAAAAGGGGGAGTCTCAAACCCTCACTTCCCGGAGGCACACTATTTCCCGAGTATCTCAGCTTGCTTTCTCCCTATAGATTTTCAAACCACATGATTACAGAAAAGAAAGCTAGAAGCTGCATTTGATAAGCATTTTACAAATCCAGATAAAAGCAAACTCAACCAAAAAAAAAAAAAAAAGTCTTTACAGCAACATGACTTCGAAGCCAACTTCATTTTGGAGCAGCCTCCTCCTTGCGATGTGTTGGGGGACCACAGCCGCGATGATGCAGGACTCCAGTGACAGATGTGAGTGGGGCACAGCAAGCAATGCTGATAGGAAGCACACCTTTCCTTGCCAGACGTGGCACCCCAAAGGGCGTCCATAAGGCCAATGCCATCTGGGCTATGTGTCACCTAGGTCAACACAGTATCTGGGTGCATAGAGGATGAGATACAATGAACAAATGCCTGACGATGGCCTGTCCTTGCTCCATCATTGTGTCACCCAAGTGCAGCCCTATTTGATTCTGTGGGATTGAAGCCTGGGACACACAGTGGTGAGTCCCATCTTCTGGGTTTGACTACGGCAGCTCTGTTCCACAGCAGGAACAGAGAGCGCAGCAAAAATGACTAGAAGCCAGTAGAGCCTTCTGAATGGGGAGAGAGAGGGAGATTGAGACAGGGTAATATAGAAAGAAGATGAATACTAGGGGTGGAAAAAATAAGTACAAAATAACATCTGGAAGGCGGAAGTAAATCATTCCCCCATCCAGACTGGCCAATAATACCAGAACGGAGGGCATACAATTAGAGTGAAAGGCAATGCATTTTGAACCAATAAAAGGAGAAACTACTTTTACACAATGAATAGTTAACCTGTGAAGTTCACTGCTACGGGATTTTACTGAGGACAAAGGCTTAGCAGCATTCAGAATAGGAAAAGCCATTGTTATGAATAATTAAAATATCCACTGTTAAACTTGACAGAATAAAATCTCTCTGGAAGGGATCTTAACTCCTCCTAGCTCAGGGTAGGACCTCTGCTGCTTGACTGGGGGGAGAGGAGCAGAGAGATGTCTCCTGGGCACATGCTCTGTTCTAGCCTATGGATGCCCACCACGGTGGCTGTCACCTCCTTCTCTGAAGCTCTCGGTGCTGGGAAGAGAAAGAGGGCAGATACAAGGCTGAAGGACAGCAGAGTCACTCTCATGATAATTCCAGCATTCTGTATAAGCGTTCTTTAATTGCTTTTCATTTCCATCTCTGCATCGTTCAGCCATCTGCTGGTTCCCAAGGCCTAAGAAGCTTAATGTCTCTGGAGGAAAGGAGAATTCAGACCGCGTTCTGCCAGATGAGGCTGTTGCTTTATCTCTTGCAAATCTGACCAAAGTATCTCTCCTTGACAGAAGAGTTGGCCAGTTTTCAGCCAGTCATCTTGACATTACCCATATCTTTAGCATTTTCATAGGAAAGCTAAAGTTATTTTATAACTTCAGCTATCAGAAGCTGGAGAGTAAATACTTAGGTACTAACAAGTCCTTAATGGATTTACAGAGGAGACTGAACTCGTTTCTGTGCCATTTTCCATTCAGTATTTACCCTTTCTCAGAAGAGCTCAGCTTCATTTACAGCTGCTCACTGAGCTCAGCATTGATGGCTCCCCATGAGATGTGAGGCATTATCCCATCTTTCCTGAAGGAGTAAGCGTGGCAGAGGGATGTGGTTCACCATGTATCCCAAAGAGAATATTTGTAACAGATCTCCTAGGCCTTCACCCTAAGGCCACCTTTCCCTGCCTAAGGCTGATCACATTTCAGCTCTTGCCTCTGTGGACCATCTTCCATCCCAAGAATGCAAAACATTTCATTAAGATTACCTAGGCAGCCCAGCACACCAAGGAAGCAGGTGGGTGAATACCCTCCCCATTCGGAATTGAAAGTGGAACTGTGAATTAAGCAGCATGTGTGAGCACAAAACGCAGATCCTCAAAACATCCCTACAGAGCCTATAAGCTACAATTATTGCTCCACGAGCAGCTAAAAGAGTGGCAACACACCAACCAGGCAACCCTCCACCTGCCTCCTTCCCCCTGCTAGGCCTTTTCAGAGTGTGCAGCCTGAGTCAGGCACCGTGAAAAGCACAGCCAGGGGAAATGGAGCTGCTGCCTTCCCTGCAGCGCCGTAGCTCAGCTCAGCAGGTCACAGGCACAGTCAAGGCATGGCAAGCCCAAGTATGCCTTCTGCCCCCGGAGAAGGATTGGGAAGTGACCTACTGCCACCAGCTCTAATATACAGCTTGGTGGCTCCTGTGAGACTTGGGCTTGAGTCCTCCCTGAACACCACTGGGAGCTGAACCTATTTCTGCCATGGGACAAAAAGTGTAAGCAACACCCTGAGGCTGGCTCAGTCACACCAAAGCCCATCTAGCCAATTACCTTGGTTTCTGTATGTTTAGTAAACTAAATTTGGATTCTTTCTCCATGAACTTATCCAACTTCCCCTGGAACATAATTAAAGTTTAAGCACACACAACACCCCATGGCAAGGATTTCTGCCGCTTAGCTACATCATGTGTGAAGAACAGATGCTTCCTCTTTTCAACCTGCTAGCTGTCAGCACGGCTTGGTGAGCTCCTGGTTCTTGCATTGGACAGGTAAGAAGTGGAAGACAGATTGAGAAGAGGCTGTGTCTCAGGCACTGCTTCCTGCGCTCAGGAGAGGACAGAAGAGGCTGAAGTGGATGTATGAGACCCAGAGGAAGGCTGGATTAGCTGTGACCTTCTCTTTCCCCATTAGAAATTCAAGATGCCTAATCTGGGGCTCTGTGGGACCAGGTACTTCTCAATGAGGTCCCAATCAACTCACCTTTGCAGGTCCAGGTGGGTGGCAGATGCTTCCTCACTCTCACGTACCAAGCACAACTGAAACCAGTGGCCCTTGCTCCCAGGTTGCTGAGGGATACACCAAGACACATCACAGGGTCACCCGCAGGGAACAAATCAACCCTGTGTGATACTCGCATGGAGAGAGGAAGGAACTAAGAGCAGAATGCAAAGCAAATAAAATCCAACCCCTTGTGATGGAGTGCTATTAAAATATTGGAAGAGATGCTGAACTTAGCCTCAAAGAACAGTACAGTTTATATCAAGCACGGGGAATAGTCTGACACCCATGGTGTGTTGTGATAAACCCAGGAAATTATTAATCTGTCTAAAGAAAAAGGAAGAAAGAGATAATATTCTTCCTACTGAGGATAAAGTACATTTTTCATAACCCAAGCAGCAAGGTATCAATGCCATTTTTGTGGATTACTATAGGCGATTATATACGCAGCTAAGTAGGATGAAGTCAGAAGAGGGTTGGTCGTCTTCTGGGAAGACATGAATTAAAGGGATTTTAGAAGATGAATAAAGAACTCCAGATAAGACTTTAATGGATCAGAGGATACCGCAGCCATGCTGTTGCTACATTAGGGTAAGAGCTACCTGGGGGAAGCTTTTCAGCAGCAATTAACCCTTAGTCAGTGAACCTTTCTAAAGCAGGTAGCAAAGGCACAGTGCTGCTGCGCTGCCTACCGACTGAGCCTATCAGACCTTGAAATGCCTGTTTCTTGTGTAGCCCCAAACAAAGGTGGCCAGCTGAAACCCCCAGAAAGCTGGTCATTTGTCCCCAGAGAAGCTGGGGAAGAGCACTGCTGGTTTCCCTCCCTCTGCCTTGCTTGCAATAGATCTGGCCCTGGTTCTTAAGGCCCCAGTTCTCAAAGGCTTCTGAATTCTTTTCTGGCCACAGCCAGTCAAGAGACAAACTCCTGATCTCTAAGATCCATACCTACACCCTGGGATGTGAAATGAGCTTGCCAAATTCATTTCACACAGAAGCTGCCATGCATTCACCAGGCCTTAATAACATTAGCTGACAAAGATTTTGCTAAATAGAAAATAGACTCTTCCAAGAGAAGCCAGAAGACCTGAATCTTTTCCCACCTGAATAAAGCAGAGGACAATTAGCCTTTTCCTTGCATGAAAGGTTTCCTTTACTGAACTTAGATAAGACTGGGAAAAGGCAAAGCAAATAACTCCCTGTCTCTCTCCTGTGAATAAATCCCCACTGTCCTTCACAGAAGGACTTACGCTAGGTCTCAGGGCAACTACCCGAGCAGAGCCCCTGGAGAACAGATTCTGCGAAAGCAGTGCTCAGCGAAAGGGCAGGTGAGAAACACCATGCCACGGCAGAGGTGAGGAAGCCAAGACACAAATGCTGGGAACATTTCCTCAGGAGAGGCAAATCCTCCCAGCCAGCAGTGACAAATAGAGCTCAGCAGAGAGGAGCAGAGGAAGCAGAATTTCTGGTTAGTGTGCATGACAGTCCCCACATCTGGGCACAATACAACACCAGCATGAAGTCCCATACCCTGTTTTTTGCAGGTGGGATGAGTTACTGGTTTATCTATCCTACAAACCACTGTCTGTGCCCATAAAGGTCTGAAAGACTAACCTCCAGACTGGCCACAAAAGAGTCATTGCCTGCCTCCCATTCACAGGTCTCTCTCACAGCCAGGCTGAAGGATGGGCAGGGAGTCAAACCCACCTCAGACACACCTGGCCTCACCTAGACTGGTGTCTGGTCACCTGGAGAGCATTATGCCCGCTCCCAGCATCCTGCCAATGAAAAGCACTACATTTGGTGTCTTTGTTGGGTGGGGTTGGTTTGTTGTTTGTCTGCTGTTGAATGTGCTGGGTTTGCAGCCCACCAGAAGCATGTTGGTATGTCCCAAGCTTGCAATGAGAAGAGAAACACTTGCACAAAGTAATTCTAGAGAGGCACCAACCACCCAGTGACAGTGGCTTTTCTTCTCTTCCTCACTCCTCTTTCCTACTTTGCCCTTCAGCAGAGGAGCTCTCAAACACTCTGGCAGGTAGTCAGTTCAGCCTGTCTTTCAATAGACAAAGCAGTTTTCCTCATCTCTGTGTCCAGCTTTCTGCCAGAGCAAGGCAGCCAGAGCTACTGCAGTTCAAGCTGAGAGAGGCAGATGGTGAGGGTCAGGACTTCCTACAGTCCTACAAACTCTGGGACAGTTGTTTTGGGATACAGCTGCAGATCGCCCGGTGCTGCCTGTGTTCCCTCATTAGCCTGCTCTGAGCAAGCAGGGCTAGTTGTTCCCCACCACCCCCCAGTGCCTCTAACACATTCACCTGCTGCTTCGTGCTCTCCTGGCATCATGTAGGAAATGCATCGTCCTTGTGCCTCGGTTTCCCCAGGTATGAGAGTGATTCTTTTTTTTTTTTTTCCTTGTTTCCCAAGGAGTTGCAACCCACTACTAATTAGCATCTGCAAAATGCTTTCAAGCTTCTCAAAAGGAAGGTGCAAAAGAAGGACTAAATATCATTAACAGCTTTATTTTACACACCGCAGAAAATTAATGAGGTGTTGGCTCCTCGTGAACTGCAGCTACCATCCTGCTGAGTAAATTTTGCTTTCATAGCAGGTATTGCCCACATCTGTGTTCCTGGAGTGTTACCGTTTGGGATGTCTTCCTCTGAACCGAACCGCTACCAGCTCCTGGTGTCTGCTCTCTTGCTGTGGATCTGCCACACACAGCTTTTTCATTCATTTCCCTGGAGGTGCCAGGCATGCTGGTGACAGGAGATGGAGACTGGAGGCAGAGAGCCAGGAGACATTTCAAAGCGGTGAGGTGCCTGCCTCCAGGTTCCTAACAGTAAACGGCAAGGGGAAGCAGAAATTATCTGATATCCGTCACAGAATTGAATGGCTCTGAGGGCTTCTCCAAGCAGTTCATTCAGAGCTTTTCTGTTGCCAGTCCCCCGTTGTTGGGGCTTTCAAATGGCAGCCTTGGGTCCCTGCTGCTTGCAGGGCTGGCAGCCACTCAGGGACTGCAAGAGAAGTCATAAAAAAATTGTTCTTGCTAATTTAAAAGTCAGATCTCCCACTGAGCACATTTGGAGTTACACAGAATCACAGAATCACAAGGGTTGGAAGGGACCTCGAAAGATCATCTAGTCCAACCCCCCCCACCAAGGCAGGGCCACCTAGAGCACATCACTCAGGAACATGTCCAGCTGGGTTTTGAATGTCTCCAGAGAAGGAGACTCCAAAGGACCGTTGCTTCAGTGCAGACAGTTCATGGAGCAGGTCTTACCTCATCTGGTGTACCTGCTGCCTTCATGTGCCAAACATAAGCCTGCAGGGGAAAACGCATTTCCCTCAGCACAGACAAGGACATGGTAGGTCCCAGCCGTGCTCCAGACTCCTCCGGGGCAATGCACCCGCGGCTGGGTGTTGGGGACTCCTCCTGCAGCTGGGCTCTGCAGCACCCTCTGCTCCCCACAGCCCCTCTGCCCCCCCTTCACAGCCACTGCTCCCCCTGCCCCACTGTTTCACCCTGACATCAGGTCCCCTGCATGCTCCACTGCTCCTCACAGTCGCTCGGGGCTGCCAGGGAAAAGGAAGCAGGCTCAACACGGAGCTAGGGCTGCCACAAACAGGATTCTCCATCACACCGTCTCTTTCTTGCCCACATGCTGAGCACTATTGGATGAAGAGCGCTTGGAGAAAGCTGTCAGCTGCCAGGGCTGCCCAAAATTGGGACAGCCTGCACAGGAAAGTGCTGCCTTTGGTGCACTTCCATGGATCCGCATGTGGGAAATCCCTGGAGAACAGGGATCCCTTCCTGGGCTCCTTGTCTCTAATCCACTGCAAGCTCTGCCGCTGGCAGAGACCTCCAGAGTCAAGAGTGACGCAGGAGAATGGTATGTTTTTTCAGGAAAGGAACTAAATGACCTCCATCTGGAAATTTCCCTACATCACAGAAGCAGTGGCAAAAGTGCTCTGGGACCTTACACTTTCACAGTATTTCAATGACTACAGTCCCAGCCGGGGTCTTCCTTCTTTAAGGGAAATTACAGCAACCTTAATACATCGGGGAATGGTGTTCTGGGCAAGGTCTCACTTACTTGTTCCAGTAAGATACAGGTCAGTTTGTTCATAAAGCCCTCAAAAGAGCATCTGCCAGTGCGAGTGAGGTCAGTGAGACATGTCAGCCGAGACAAAGCACTCCCCTCTGAGATAAACTGCAGAGAAGAACGTGTGGAAAACACTCAAGTGGTCTCTACCTGAGAGCAAAATATGGTTAAGCCATGTTTGTCATGTTTGTCTTAGCAGCAGCTGGTACACAAAATGGCTCTGTCTGTCTACTTGTTTCCCCTATAGATGTCTTCCCCTGTTTCATGGCACTTCTCCAGCCTCTTCCAAACCCTGACAGCATCTTTGAAGCAATATGCTTGACGTCATTTCAAGGACTGGCCATTGGAGGTTGGAGCTAAGTAGTTTGGCTAATTTCCTCCTCTGTCCAGGTCGTGAAATCTGAGAACAGTGGAGTCCTTTTGTAAAGTCATCAAAAAACATTCAAATCCCACTTGCATGTGCCATGCACAGCTCAAACCCCAAATCAGAAAAGAAAACGCGTGCCTTGTGCTGCAGCCTCTTTCCCCTACTGCTTCCTTCCATGCCCTGGTCTCCCTGCTGCCTGCCAACACCATGCTCACAGCCAAGGCAACGGCTGTGAGACACAGCCCGGAGCCACGCAGCCAGCTGTACCTGGCCTCATCTTGGAGATGCGCGAGCTGCCCCACGTTCCGAGCCATCAGAGGAGCAAACAGCGGTCATATTCTTCCTGGGAGAGAAATGAGCCCAACCAGAGCAGCTGCTTTATCCCTAATATGTGAGTCAGGAGCACCATTTTTCCAACTGCTCTAGCTGTTGTAGACAGATGAGCTTTTGGACATTTACATCTTATCTCAGGTCTGAGACACAAGTAGAGAACGTCAGGTGAAGGACAGAATGGAGAAGGTCCTGATGTTTAATTTCTTTACATTAATCAGCCAGACAAGCTGAGAGGTAAAGGTAATAAAGCTATTAGGCTGCTTCACACAGCCACAGCCTCTGCTGTCCACAGACAGAAAACCTTGCAGCGAAGGGAACCCCCCTTTCACACCAGCATCCTGATGGTTGAGGTGCCACTCTCGAAATGAGGCAGGAGCACATCAAACTGTGCCTGAACAGCCTCCCAGCTGACCTAAAAGGTCTCTTGGACTGTATCCGCATTGCTCTGTCAGAGCAGCCTCCAGAACCAGCAACAAACAGGATGCCCCTGCATCCCCCCAGCACAGCTCGTACACCGGACACCATCCGACCTTTAGACTGTGTTTAACCTGTATGCACAGGTTCACCCAACCTCCTAGGGGATCCCATATTCAAACACAGTTTGACTGGGCTAAAAAAAAACACTGTCAACCTTGAAGCAATGCAGAGAGGCTGGCTGTAAGGGGAGAGCTGGAATGGGCTCTCAGCAAGGGCAGAGATCCTGTAGGCATCTCATCCAAGTGTGAGTTCAATTCCTGCTCCCAGAACTGACTGATCGGGCCCAAGGAAGGGGGCAACATTGCCCAACGCAGCCCACAGCCGGTGGCCTGAGCCCAGCTCCCCGCAATGGAGATGATGGTTGATGCTTTGCGTGTCAGAAACACGATCTTCAGGGTTCACCCAGAGCCGGTTCACCTCAGCAGGAAAGGGAAAACACTCAGTTCTCAGCACTGATTTCAGAAAGATGCCTATCTAGGGAGGCACAGCCCGCAGTCTTGCTTGTTGAGGGGAGAGGACTGGGGGCACTCCTCCACGGGCTGCTCTGATGTTTTCGCTTCAGGGGCTTGCAAAAGCCGAAGGGGGTGCGAAGCATCTCTGAAATGGGGACAGCGTCACATTGCCAGGAAAAGGAAGGAAGTGGGAGCCTGAGCCTCATGGAAACACAGCCCGCTCTTGCTAGCAATTTCATGAGAAGTGTCTTCATGCTGTGTCAGAAGAATCCCAGCAGCAATTGACAGGGGGATTTCAATCAGAAATCCATCTCCTGTAAGGACTGCTTTGGGGGCTGAACGGAGAAAGCAACCTGCAATCTACTTGGTATTGCTGAGCAATAATGGGGCCAGCTCAGACGGAAAGCAGATGGAGAGAAAGTGAATAAGGCCCCCAAACACTGGGTAGAGTGGAAACAATCAGAGCACCGACTGCCGCAATACGGCCAACGCCACTTCAACCAGCTCTGCAATAATCACAGTCCCAGCTCTCTCTCCCCTCTATATTTGCCTCATGACATTCAGCCAGTGAGTAAACATTTTCCTGACCACAGACTAGATTTAAACCCACTTTGGCTGCAGCTTATCTCAACAAATAAAAGACCAGGAGCTGGTCTGAGTGTGCGACTCTGCTCAGCTCTGCCTACAAGCAGCTTGTGCACAGCTGCTTCCACTCTCCCTGCAGGATCAGCACCCAGCGAACTCACAACCTGATGGATAAGGTGCCGTCTGGCCATCACTCTGTGTAGTGCCTAAACCAGAGGCACGGCAAGCTGGTCCAGTTGTTGCTACCAGTGATGAGGGGGAAGAACACCTGCAGGGCATTTGGGAAGGAAAGCAAAAACTCGGTTACTGTGCACATCCCACCTCCTGTCACCACACAGAAGCAGTAAGCCTGCTTCTCCCAGGCTCTCCCTCTCTGGGCTGGCCTTGGCTCTGCCACTCGCTCCTGCCCTCCTGCCAGGATTCAGCCGGCTCTGCCTTGGCACCTCCACCAGCTGTCTATGCTGCAGAGAGTCCGAGCTGCTTCTCAGCAGGTCATCTGGGGACAGCATCACCCAGCCAGCTCTGCCCAGGCACACTCCAAAAGCTGCCTTGCTCTGGAAGGAAGCCCCAAAGGACACAGTAGTCAATGCAGCTATCGCCTGCCTTTCTTGGGTTGCCGGAGGACTGTGATCTTTTTTGATAATCTCTGCACTAAATGGAAATCCTCCGGAACTGATTTTATTATCCCAATCCCTGCCCCAGCAAGGTCAAAGTTCAAGGGACAACTGGAGGGAACACAAACCCTGGTTAGGTTGGAGAAAAGCTCGAATATGTCAACTGAAGTAGCACAGGAATGGCTTATTGGTGCCCAGAAGGATTTCTGGACGAAACAGAAGGAACACAGGCCGATTTAAGGCCCTGGAGTATCCCATGAGGAGAGGGGTGGCATCCTGTCCTCCTCATCACGTGCCTTTCATTCTCCTTCCCCATCTGGCACACTGCTTGCCATGGGGTCCTCCTGAAGCCAGGGCACTGGCCAGACTGGACTCCCCATCTGCCCCAGCACCTCTCTTCTTCCCGAGGAGCTTTGGGAGGCCATGGACACACCCCTGTGCGGGGAGGCAAAAGGGACCGCAGAATCTCAGAAAGTTTTATATAACCACAAAACCGTTTCCCGGGAAGCTGTATTTGTGCCATCTTTTTATATTTCAAGCCTGTTCCAGTTCTCTTATCTTTTTTTTTCCCCCCAACACTAGCAGCAGCAGTGTACTTAGCCTGGTAAATAATGCATACCGCTCTCGCTGCTATGCAGACAGACAAAGGCAGGTAGTGTATCAAAGAATAAAATTGTACAGCGAATTGCAGTGTAATAGCTGTAATTTAGTGCCCTGTGGGTGATCAGAGATTCGGAAAGTATCAGAGACCCATGCTCTGCGCTGACTGGCAAGGTGACTGGAGATACAGCACAGTGTTTGACCCTTGGATTGCTTCCAACCTAAGCAGAGCCATAAAAAATTCAGGAGACCATGCTGTCTCCCAGCAAAATGGTTTGTGGGGTGGATAAATAGATGGATTTTGTGTGTACGCACACACGTTATATTTATGTGGGCGCACAGAGATAATCAAAGAAACACTGATCAAGACCCGGACTCTTTATATAACAGAAACGCCTGGGGAAGCTGGGGGTGTTTCTGGGTTGGTTTTTATTGTCTGCTTGAAAGAACGAAGAGAAGTCTTCGTTAGGGTGCCAGCTGGATCCCGGCTCAGGAAATCTCGATTCATTTCACATGCAGGCTAGTGGCTAATGATGTGTGTGTCTGTCTGATTTCAGCTCTTTGGCCATCTCAGACTTGGGGGCATTCAGATTTCTTGCCAGTTCCCATTTCTGGAGCATTTGTCTCCAACAATCACCCAGGAAGTTATTTGAGGAAGCAGAAATGATAGCAGGAGAAATAATGCTATTTTCAGACTCCTAGTAGCCCCTTGATCAGAGGCAGTGAGACGCATGTTCCCGTGGAGCTCAGTGGAGACTGGAAGGGTATAATCACTCTCTTTCTACCTAAACAACACAAGAGCATGCAGGGATGCAGAGGGCTGTCACCTCCCATTTGCAGACACCTTGGTGTAGAAAGAAACTCCTTTCTTCTCCCTGCTCGAGGAGCCTCAGGCACCCCCTGTCCTCACAAGCCTCTCTCCCACTGCCCAGGGGAATAGAGAAGCAAAGCATCAGCCACATCCTCCTAGGAGCACAGGGGCCTGCTCACAAGCAGCAAGCACCAAGCTAAGCAAGAGGGGCTTTGAAGCAGGAGGGTGACTGGGAAGGAGTGTTTAGCATAAATGCTAGGCACTTTCCTATCCAAGAGCATCCCACCATCCAGAAAACCACAGGACACATTAGAGGGGAAGTCTCTCGCTGTCCCTGCAGACAGGGACAGATTCAGCCTGACTGCGCAGCGAGGTGTCTGAGCCAGGGAATAGATTTACAGTGCTGTCCTCTCTCATAACAAGTGACAGCTCTGTTTGGATCAGCCGTGGCACTCAGCAGCCTGTCCACTGCATGACAGGCCTCCAGAAGAGATGACGTAGGAAGTGGAACAGGTTTGGCTTGTCCTGCCTCTGTCAGCAAAGCTACAAAATCCTTGAGCATTTCACTACTTTAACAGCACCTGGAACCTTGTAGGATAAATCCCCCATGGGATGGCACCTTTGACAAACAGCACATGTGGTTCAGCTTCCTCATGCCTTTCACAGCACCATCAGCCTAAACTGGAGATCTTAGTGCCCCTGGGAGTAGGAGACGGGGAAGTGCCACACATCAATTTAGTGGGAAAGTCAAGAAGGAAACAGAAGAGAATCAGGCACCGGCCCATTAACTGCTAAAGACTGCCAAGCAAAGGAGGTAGAGCAGGTGAAAACAGGGTGACTGGGGCAAGAACAGAGGATGTGCTCATCAAGTGTCTGAGCTAGAAACCATATGCCCAGCACGGGACAAGAAATGCAGTTGCTGCCTCTGATGCTGGCACAGACGCATGTGTGAGCTCTGTCTCACCAGGCCAACCTTGCCACCCTAAATCTTGACAGCCCATTTGCCAGATAAGTACTTTCTGGCTCCCTGGAGCCTGTTCAGGGGGATAAATCTCCAAGAAAGGTGTTAGGCTTTTCTGAATGTAGCTGAGTGATCCCAAGTTAAAAATGTGGCTATAAAGGCAATCACTCAATTTTGAAGTGACATGGAAGCCCAGAGGGTCTTCTCAAGAGACTGTCCGAGACCCCACATGCAGGCCAGAAGCGAACTTGTCCCAAGGAACTGCAACAGCCACATTTTCCCTCCCCTGATGCCTGCCAAGTGTTAAAAGCAGGGCACGCTGTTTCACTCAGCCATGCCCTGGTTCAGAAATACAGAGCTCCCCGTGACTTCCCGGGCAACCAGCAGGACCCTGCACTGCCTCTGCACCACGGCGCCCATCCCTGTGATGGATGCACCTCTGCTGGCTGCAGAATAAACTCAGCCACGGGGTTGTAGCCCCAATAACACAGCACTTCATAAAGCTGCTTGGGTCTCTCTCTCTGTTCTCAGATATTTATAAGGGGCTCATCCCCACAATATATCTGAGCACTTCACACTCAGCCAGATATTTCTTCTTGTAACTGTGCTCCTATCCTTGCTCAATAGATAGGAATTATGCTCACACAGCTTCTTAAACCCTCAAGGTGATGCAGCGTGTTTTTGGGAGAACAGCAATGCTTTCATAAAACAAAGAACATAAATGGCTGGGACAGGCCCCAAAAATGCCTCGAAAGTGGCACCTGGCATAAGAAAACTTGTGCTGATGTGTGCTGGAGGAACGGGCAGAGGCTGAAGCAGAGGGGAATCTCCAATTTTCAGTAATTCATTTGGGCAAATCCTTATCCCTGTTCCCAGGTTTACAGAGTGGGATGCACCCACTGGACCCATGGATCCCCCTCAGATGACATCTCTAAAAGCCACTGCTGCAGTTCTCCCACGTCCTCCAGACTAACGCAGCACGATTTGGAGTTTAGCTTCATTCAGCATCCAAGCAAGATCTAGGATTACATGCTGTGCCTGGCTCTGTGAAAAGCGGGACTCCATCTGTTCCTACTGCAATTACTGCACTGCATGGACAGTCTTGATCTTGCGTGAGGTGCACAACTCCTCAGAGCCTCTCGTGTTTGACTGAGGCACATAGGATGCAGGTTTTCATCCAAACAGAATCTATTGATGAGGATAGGCATCATCCCTGGCTACAGAATCCCTTCTTGGCCCAACTCCGCATATCACCAATGCCAGTTTTGTCTCCGGGTAGGTTGTTTTGATTAATTTCATTTAATTAAATCTATCATCTCAAGCTGTTCCCAGAATCTCTGTGGAGCTCGTCAAGGTGGGAGCAGAGAACATGATGCACACGAACTGAAGATGTAGTGCATTGGTTTCTCTATATTTATCTTCCCAGAGGAAAAAAACACCCCACTCTATAGGAGCATCTTTCAGCCCGTAGAAGTCTGACTGTTTGCTGTCACTCTTCTGTTCCCTGGTGGCATTTAATTCTGCAGTTGTCCCTGCTAGGGGCAGACACATCTGCATGGGAGTTTGTGTTCCCTGGTCATCATCAGAAAGATGCAATTTTACCCCTGCTTATCAAGCTTGGGGAGAAAGGAGGAAATTTCTGTGTTGGTCCTGTAGGAGGGAAAAAGGGGAAAAACAAAGCTCCATAGCTCAGTTCTAGCTCACAGCACCTCTCAGCTTGCTGCCTGCCTACCTTGCACTCAGTTGTTTCTTCCTCCAGGAGGTCAACACACAACCTCTGCCCCTGGTGACATTTTCTGCTTATTCCTTTGTGCTGGGAGCCATCCTGTCCCAGACATCGCCCATCCTTGGCTGCCTTCAGCAGCAAGATGTTTCCTCCATCCCTTCACAGGTGCAAGTGTCCGGACAGAGGAAGGCTCTCCCTGCACACTGCAGACAGGCTTCTCCCTTCACACCGGGCAGTGACTTCCTTCATTCTGTGACCCCAGCGACCAGCTGCATTCGGTACAGCAGGGCTGGGAGGGGAGAGGAGACACGGCAAGGGTTCATGAGGCGTTGCCTGACAAGCTGGGAAAGGACATGCCTGGGGGAATGGAGGACTGCTCCCCACGGCATAGCCAAGGGTCAGGTCCTGGATTCAGTGCTAGCCCAACTACTTCCTTGCTGCAGAGACTGGGTCAGATACTGTCTCACTCTTCACTTCTATAAAGTGAGATGTCTGGTCTCAGCTTCCTCCCAGAGTTGTCAGAGGACTGATTCATTTGTGCTTACAAAGCACAGTGAATCTTGCAGATGGAGAAGGCAAAAAGAGGTAGGAAGGCAGTAAATCAGGAGTGCCCAGGAACATTCTCCTAGACACATCCTGCAAACTAGCACCAAGTGGCTCCCATCCATATTATTAAACTCCCTTCACCTCTGAAACAGAGTGACCTCATGCAAAAGCCTATTTAGAATGGTCCTCTGCCTACGACAGCTCCCAAATCATGCCTGGAAATTGTCTGGGATGCTCCTAGTGGGACCAGGCCAGACCATGCTGGGGCTGTGCTGACACTCACTACTGCTGATGGAGTTTGTATTCTGGGAATGTTTCCTGACGTTGTTTAATTTACTGGTAAAGACTTAATTACTAGTGAAGACTTAATATCTGTTCTATTAAATTACCTTCAAAGTCAGCACTGCCCTGATAAAAATCAGCAAGTGTTCCTAAACCTTCTTGAAAATGTCATTACCTTTCCATCTCCTCAATGAATGTGGAACAAATTATTAAATAATCAATTTGTTATCACTCAAAGATCATCAGGTGATAAGAAAGGGCCAGCAGAGAGAAAGCCAAGAACAAATCATGTCAAACCAGTTAACTTTCTTTACCACAGTAACTGGAATAGTGGAGAGAGCAGGTGCAGCAATGAAGGCTGTCCTGATGCATAGTAAGGCTTTCTGAAACAATCCTGCCTGACATTTGTCACGGGTATGGGCTCTGGAACTAGTGATCAGTAGCTTGCCGTCAGAGCAGCGGGACTTACAGAGATCAGTCCTAGGGGTGCTTGGCCAGATCTATCAACTCAATGATTTAGATGATGAAATAAAGTACGCTTATGAAATACACGACTGGCCCCAAGTCCAGAAGAGCTTGCAAGACTGAAGGCAGGATAGGAAAAAAAAAAAAAAGTTGACAAATTTGCGAAACGGCTCACAATCAGCCAGCTAAAATTCCATAAAACCGGTGCAAAATACTGCACTGAGAAGGAGAAAAAATTAAATGCACCAGTAAAGAGATGGGGAACAGCTGGCTAGACCACAGCACTGAGGAACCAGTTCAAGGAGTTACAGGATCATGAACTGAATACGAAACATCATTGTGACAGTATTGCATAAAAAGGTAAATTTCATTCTTGGCTGTATTACTAGGGCACACTGCCTACAAGACAAGGGAGGTAATTTTTTGCTTTCTCAAAACCCCCAAGTTAGGGAGGGTGCAGTGAGAGAGTTTCAGTCTAGGTTTGGACTGGAGGCAGGTAACAAACAGTGTAAGAGGTGCCAAATACATAGGGTTGAAAGACAATTGAGTCTAGCAAGGAGAAAACAGAAGAGGGGGTATGATAATGAACCTCCAATATATAAGGTTGTTATAAGCAAGATGCTGATCAGTTATTCCTCATGTCTCCTGAGAATAGGTCAAGATGCAACAAGCTCAATTAGATTACGAAGAGGAGGGACACCTTCCCCGCTATCAGTCAATGAGCAGCGTAACAGGTCCCAAGGAGGCAGCAGCATCCCTGGCATGTGCTAAGGGCACATAAGGCAAACACGGGCTTGGGTATCGTGTGTTTGATCCTGCCTCTGGGTACATAGATGGAGTGACTTCTCAATGTTCCTTTCAGACTGACACGTGTAATTTTTAGTTTCTAACATCACTTCATTGCTCATTTTGGCTGCAGGGGTGTGACCCCGAGCGCAGTAGGGACAGCCTAATCAGAGACCCTGAGCAGGGTCTCAGCAGGCCCTTACCCAGCCTCGTTACTGAGCATGTTATTTGGCACTCACCCATACGGCATCATATCCTGCACCTTTCTCTTACAAGCTTTGTGTTAGACATCCCATTCAAGAGCTTACTAAAAACTATTTCATTCTTTCCCTCTCACCCCTCTGGTAGGAGGTGTGTTCCACAATCTGATTGCTCTCACAGCTAGAAACTTCTAATTTCCAGCTTAAATATGCTCGTGGCCAGTCAGCAGCCACTTGATACAGAGCAGTTCAAACTCATAATGTCTCTGGATATTCTAGATTACAGAAGCTGATGTCACTGCATGTGAACAAACATCCAGATCTGTTCTTCAGGTTTCCAAGAAGGAAAATATTATAAATTTGCTGAGGAAAAGGAACAGTTTTTCTTTCTTGCATCAGCATGTACATGACCTGAATGACATTACAAAGGACATGAAGATGTAACACAGGAAAGGCTGAAGAGAGGGTGCCAGCTGAGGGTAGACCCAGGAGACCCAAGGCCAGGTGACAGGCATGATGAGGTTATCAGGTTGATGGATGCAGGGGGGCCAGGAGGAGTAACATGTGAACTGAAAACTGCTGCTCTCAATGGTGGGAACGGTGGCTTGCTTGTGAGGGAGGAACCAGTTCCCCTCTTCTGTCTTCCTAAAACGTGTGACAGCAAAGGTCGCACTCATCTGCCCACAAAATGGTCTGTGCGTGCCCCTCTGTGGAGAAGCAGGTATGTGAGAATTGACAGTCCTTCCCTGAATCAATACTTGCCTTTGTAAAGGAGAAAATGCTTTCCGCTGAACCGATGGCTATTCCACCCCACCGCAGACCGTAACAGATGGGTTTCCTTCAAACCTCTATGCATTGTGTTTACACTCACTAAGCTAGTCTTCTGTCTAAGGGGGGAATCAAAAACATTCTCCTGCTTCTTCATTTATTCCCTCCCCCTGGCGCTGTGCTTTCCCAGGGATGCTGGCTGGGTCCTACTCAGCTTTTTGCCTGTCTTCCGAGCTGCTGCTGCCTGGAAGGCATTCAGCCATGCCTCGCCTTGGACGAGCGGGTTCCGGCTCCTTTGGGTTCAGCGGTGTAGGCTCTGTAACGCAGAGTGAGGTACCAGACTGGGAAGCAGAGAAAAGTACAGCTATCCCTTGTTTTCTCCAGAGAGAAAATTAGGTTGATGCTGTTACCAATGCATACCACCTTCCGTAATAAAAACGTAGGGGGGTTTTTTTGGAAGAAAAGTGAAATACACTAATTAGGTATTAGTATTATCACTCCTTCTATGACAGGCATCTGCACTCCTGCCATCCTAGCAAAATTTCAGTCAGCGGAGGGTATTTAGCCAAGATGAAAATTCAGTCTGTGTGTCTAATAAATGCTGCTGCTGCTCAGCCTTCATTTTTGGTCAGCAAATAGCTCTGCTGTTCTCTGTCATGTACCAGTCATGTTCTACCCTGAAGACAGATGCATTTCAGTGGTGTTTCTTGCCCCCTCCCGTCCTTTTTTTTTAAATACAACATAGCAGTGTTTCATAAAAAGCTTTCTTCAGTCAGGACAAAAGCCACCATGCATATGTAATATTGTAATTAGAATCTTGCAATGAACTGGCTAGCGTGCACAAAGTGCTATCTCCTGGTAGATCAAACAGCTGGCTTTTCCTGCAGCTGCCTTAGCATAAAGCTAGTGTTTGGGAAGGAAGCCCCAAGGGCAACCTGAAATTCTCAGTGATCATAACACACAGCAAAACAGTGGTCCTGTTGGTGCCCGGCTTTGCTGAGAGATTGCCTTCTGCCTGAGTGAGCCCCCAGGCCAGCAATACAAGAGCTGGGCTGGAGCAGCCCAAGCAGCACAGGCGCTTGGAGCAGGACCGAGCTGGCTCCCCTTGGGGGAAACCAACTGATCAGTGCGGGTCTGCCCTCTGACAGGCCCGGCCGGACCCCACACTGGAGACCCCCCGCCCAAGGGAGCAGGGACCTCTGACGGGTGGAGAAGCAGGACAAGGCAGGTCTGAGAGGTCCCATTTCAGCTTCCCAGCCTGCTGGTCCTTCCCCAACCACGTCACTGATCAGTTGGAGCTGGCTGCGGGCAACACCAGCACAACGCAGGAGGCACCGCTCTGCCTGCCACGGGCCACCCTGTCGTATGATCTGAGCTGTGCTCAAAACAGCCAAAAACGCTCACGGAGCCAGAGCCGCCCCCACCGCCGGGCAGCCTCGCCAAGAGGGCCGGGCTGAACCGCCCTCACCAAGATGGCGGCCGCCCCACAGCCCAGCCCCTCACCAAGATGGCGGCAGCCGCGCGGACGTGGCCGCGTGCGGGCGGTGGCGCAGAGCGGTTCCTGCGCATGTGCGGCTGCCGTGGGCCGGGGACCATGGGCCGGCGGCGAGAGGGGCTGAGCGTGGCCCGGGAGGTGAGGGGGGGCGGCGTGGGGAACGGCACGGCCGGGCTTGGCAGGGGCGGCTGGCACCGCCACCGAAGCAGCGTTTCCTTGGAGAGCGGTGGGTGCCGGGGAGGGCCGGAACGGCGGGGTCTGAGGGACGCCGCTCCTATCAGGCTGTGTTGTGCTGGAGCGGCCCGGGCCCGGCCGCCATCTTAGTGTGCGATGGCAGCAGAGGAGGCTGAGACGGGACGGCCGGTGCCGGGCCCTCCTGCGAGCGGAACGCTCCGTGCCTTCAGGACTGACTTGGAGGAGGCAGTGGAGAGCCCGCAGTTCAGGTCTGTGGGTTGTGGATACTTCGGGGACAGCAAAAGCCTGAACCTTCCGAACAAACGGCTGAAATGGGGCAGAGCTGCTCCAGTGAATCTCACTGGTTGCCTCTCTGTCCTGAAGCCTTTCAGATATGCACAACAGACCAAGATAGCCAGGGCAGAAAGGCCAGGGAAGGGGCTTGGGGCTCGTCATATAGGCTTCATCAGTCAGTAACGTAAAGGTGAGTGTCCTGCTATGTCTCATGAATGGGAGTTCAATTTGTAGTAGTTTTCTGGTCTGTTTCATCTGGTTTGTTTTTCATTAGAGAAACAGACGTTTGTGGGCACTCTAACCCAAATGTAATCACCAGAGGGGAGTGTGCTGACTGTCCAAGCTTCTCTTCAGTGACCCTAGTGGGGAGAGCTGAAATAATGAATTTTTGGAGGTGGTTGGTTGAGATGTCACAGACAAGGAGAGTTGACATGGTAGGAGTCTACCTTACAAAAAGAGGGTAAGCTTCTCAGGGACCTGCTGGTCACAGAATGAATAGGGACTGATTTTAGCTGCTACAGCAAATCCTCACAAAGTGTTTGGGGACTTGTGGTACCTTTATTTTTATTTTTTTTTAGAAGTCGTTGTGATAGAACACACTACTTTGAAAGGATTGTAGAACTACTCTTATTTGGTGTGTTATAGATGAAAATTTAACCTCTTAGTGCAAAGATACTACTGAAAGATAAAAGTCCTTCCTCCTTGCAGTGATGAGAAGGGTACTGAATAGAAGTTAGGGAGGAAGAAAACAAAATCTCTTTAAGTCAGAGAGGGCTGTGTTTCAGTTGTCAGAAATGCATTACAACCAAGATATTGATTTAATAATTTAAACTTTCATTTAGTTCAATATTACCTTCTGAGCTGTTATGATTGCAAAGAAAACTTTCCAAATGAGTGTTAATATGACATGATGCATGGCTAGCTTTGAAAGGCCTAATCTAGGCAGAGTCATGCTTGTTTAGCTGAAGTCATGATGCTAAATGAATGCAATTTTCTATATGGATACTTATCAGGTTAGCTTGCACTTACAAATTGCAGGTGTAATTGATATGACCTGGTTTAAACTGATATAAATGTGTCTCCACAATGTGGTGGTGGCGGCTTAAACTCCTGCCTTACTCTCCTTACATACAGCTCTGTAGTCTTTCAACAGGCAGCCCCATTGGCAATGCTGAGCTGCAGAGAACTTCCCTGATGAAACCCATCAGGAAAATGAAACTGGGAGGACTGCTCCATTTTGTAGCAAAGTAGTAAAAATTGAATGATCTTAAGAGAGTGATAAGGATGATCAAAGGTGTGGAAGACTTCTACGCAAGAAACAACTAAGCATTTCAGGACCTTTTAAGTTTGAAAACATGACTGTGAGGGGACCTGCTATAGGTCTATGTCCTCTGTATGCTATTTGTAATTTTAAACAAAGAATGGACGTTCATTGCCAATGCAAAATTAGGGGTATCAGATGAAACTAGCAGCCTAGAACTAGAAGCTCAGAACAAACAGGAGGGGTTGTTTTTTCCCATGACCCGTGGCTGTGCTGTGAAACACCTTGCTGGAGGATATTGTAGCCCTTAAAAATATACTTGTGGCTCAGACAACAATCGGGGGAAAAAAAATGGTGGCATCAAAAAAGTGGGGCTATGAAATGCAAAGAGAGCACCCTGTGTCAGGCAGTGCTTGAGCTGCAAAATGTTGAGTGTGCGTTTGGAGAAAGTATTGTCACGTGTGTTGCTGCTTCTGACAGTGGCTTGATCAGTACCTAAAGAATAAGGGAAAGGCCAACATAGTCTTTACTCAGTAAAGCTGTTCTTACAGGATTTTTCAAAAAGCTGTAGGCAGTGCCGTATGGTCACGTCCTGCTGTCCTGCGGAGCTGCTGGACAGAGGCAGGCTGGGCTGACTGGCTGGGTGGTCTCTGCAAGGCTGAAGGAGGAGGTGCAGGTAGGATCCAGCCCTTTCTCCTTTACTGACACAGAGGGTCGATCTGCAGGATTTCTCTTAGCCTTTGCTGGTGGAGCATCCTCTGTTGTGTAGTAGCTTGCCTGGTAAACATTTTGAAGCGTGGTGTGGGCATAGCATCTGCAAAATGATTTGCCAGCATGCCAAATGATTCAGAGAGCGTGGTGAAAATGGAAGTGTGTCCATGAACTACAAGTTAGCATTTGAATTTAAACAAAACTTGTCTCTGCTGGACTGATTTTAATAATTCAGCCAAATTTGTGGATGCAGGAACCACTAATTCTTCTGTGAAAAGAATGGCTCAAGAGTGCTGGCAGGTGACAAGGCATGAGAAGACTGCTCGGGGAAGGTTTTTTTCCTTTGCCCCCACCTTTTCAGTTGGCTTTGATCTGTTTTATGAGGGTCAGAAGACGAAAACCTCATTACCTAACGCTGTTGGATGTCGATGTATGTGTGATGGCTCTTTGCCAGTATCTTAATTAGGGAATTCATAAAAGCGAAGGGTGGATGCCAGTTCTTGAAAAGCGCTTTTAGCCTTTCTGCCGGAAAGAAAGCTTTTATTAATTCATTACAAAATGTATTAAAAGGAATCCAGCTCAACTCTGTAAGCAAAGCTGCTTCTTTTTCTCTTCTCGCTTTGTCTCTGCCTTTATGTGAGCCCCTTAAGGCTCCCTGCCCAAGATGGTCCCAACAAATGAGATTTGTAATAAGCATGTAAGTCAGTTTGGATTGAAATCCGCTCCAGGTCTCTCTGGTTTAAAAAGGTCTCCAGATTGCGAGTGAGCGTTGCCAGAATTCAACAAAAATGGCTCAATGCCTTGTCATACCTTGTGGAGCAAGGGAGGCATCTGGTCTTAGATCCCTGTGTGCATCCAAAGCTGCTGGGACTTGATTTTCTGGAGTGGCTCCTGAGGAGCAGAAGGGCAGTTCTGTGTGCCCCAGGCTGTGAGGCACCTGTTTCACTTGCCCCTTTGAAGTGACACTGCTTAAAGATGTTGCTGCGGGTGAAGTCCTGTGTCCCTGCCACAGGCCACGTGAACCTGAGGAGTTGTGTGAGTTTTCTGCGTGCTGCACTTCAGCTCTGTCCCAGAGGATCCCCTTCATGGAAAGGAGAGCCAGGAAGAGCAAGGTTTGTCTTTCCAATTTATAAGCCACTGCACTGAGATTGCCACTGAAAAGATAAGCCAGTGTGAAGTGCAGTGGTGGTTCAGCTAAGCGAGCTTGGCTCTTTGTTTTCGCACGGGTTTCCAGTGCACCTGGGTACATATCCCAACTAACCTTCTCATGTATTAGCTAGTAAGAGGGAAAGCTTTCCATCCACAACAGCTCACGTGTGCACCTGCTTCTAGGATTGCTCTCCTGGAGAGCTGCTGCAGGGAATTATGCCAAAGCTCTATAGGTTTTCTTGTGCTACAGCTTTACAAACTACACCACCCCACGGGAGTTTCCTCAGCAACCCAGACAGTGATCAGTAATTGCCAGGCATTACTCAGTGTGCATTTCTCCCTGTGCTTATTTTCTGTTTCTTTCTTTCCTTTGCCCTACAGTGAAGAGGGACTTGGATGGCTGAGTTGCTGAGAGACTCCTAGCTTGCAGGAACAGATCCCAAATGCCAAGTGAGTCCATGGCATTGTCATATCAAGGTGGTGCTCTGCCCATAGTTTGGGTCAGTGTCTGAGGCTCCTTATGTAAATGAGCCACTTCCAGAAGGGAGATAGTATTGTCATAATTTACAAGTAGAAAAACTGAGGCACAGTAAATGGCTAACATCTGGGAGTCCTCACTTGTCCTTCTGTACAACCTCTAACATCCCAGACTAACTGGAAGAAAAGAAATAGAGATATTCTGGAGGAAAAATATTTTGTTCGTTCAGCAATGTGTTCCTCCTTCCTTGCCTTTTTCTTTTTTTTTGATTATTTTCTGTCCCCTGTGCACCCAGCTCAGCAAAGCTGATGGTGCGGTTCTAGGGCATGTGGTTTATTAGCAAATTATTGCTCTCCAGCAGGGGACCCAAACTTCGGTTTTGATTTAAGAGCAGTAAAACCAGTTGAAACTTTAAAAGTATTATGTGGAATCTGGAGATTTTTAGTCAGCAGAAAGTAAAAACATTGGCAGAGTTGGGCGGAATATCATCTTGTTATGTCTCATGAAATGGCGGAAGTATGGGCAGAGAATGTACTAGTGAGAGGAACTGCAAACTGAGCAGCAAGAGCCATTCTGGAGAAGATAATAGGAAGTGCAGTGACGTGGATAATTTAGCAGTAGGGCTGGCAGGTGACTAACCAAAGCTCTCATTAAATTGTATTATTTAACATGATTTAAAAACATATTTCCAGAGAAGGCATGATGCATTTTAATAAGTTTACTGGCAAAGGAGAAGCCAGGTTACACATGCTGAAGTACCTCTTGCTGAGTTTGTATGTGAGGGTTTCCAGCAGATAAGGGAGCAGAGACGCAGTCATTTACAAGTTGTAGGAACTGATGAGGGAGATGGCCGTTCTCAAATTGGACTGGACGGGCTGTTCACCTCCACTCTGCTGCACTCTGCCACTAAATTAACTTGCTGATAAGCGTGGTCGGAGCTGACTTCAGCGAAGCCCTTGGTTGGCCCTGAAGCAGACTGGGGTAATGCATCCTGGATGACAGTGATGAGCAGCTGGAGTTAACATTCTTAACTGGCACAGCTGGAGATGGAGGAGGACAATTATTTTTGCCCTGTTGTAATGCATTTTCAGCTAACATACTCAAAAATATCCGTGTCCAGGCAAACCCCAGCATTGCCAAACACAGAAGCGCCATTCCCTGTGCTCAGGGATGTGCCTTGGTGCTCCTCCTGGGCTCAGGGGAAGCCATACAAGTGCCTCTGGGGAGCTTGGCATCTCAACAGCCCTGGCAGAGTTGCCTCATCAACAGAGGACTTTGAAATGGCTGTCTGGTAAGATGCAAAGATTTGAGCCTCATTACATGTGTCCCCCTCCCCAGCTCTGCTGTGCTCCTTGCAGTGAGGCTATTCGGGTGACTGGCTAAACTCCTTTTTGCAGTCTTTGTTCGCCCCTTTACGTCAAACCTCTTCTTCCATCCTGCTTATTTATAATGCTTGCCTGCCTTTCCTGAGCAGAAGGTGTGAGACTGCTAATGAGCTCCGGCCGGAGCTGATCCCCAAAGCAGCAATAATTAGGGATCACTGCCTTTGATTTCGTTTCCCATGCCGCTGTTTATGGGAGTGTTTGTGCTCTGGGCCACCTCTGAAGCTGGTGTCCAGGCAGCTGGTGTCTCATGCCACCTCACTACTGTACCTGGTACCATGCTGCCTCTTAGCTTCTGGTATGTGAAGGCTGCCACCACGGAGGCGCTGTGCTGCCAGCAATCTAGCTGGCCTTGCTTGGAGAATCAGACACAACAGGAGTGTAGTGCTAAGTAGCAATAAAGAGAGATCATTGCCACCTCAGGGCACTGAGGCCATGTGTTTCTTTTCAGGTTGGGATGTTGTTTTCCTATTACCTGATTAGTCCTACTGTTTCCCTCCTGGAAGCAGGCCTGAAAGACAAAGTTTTCCTAAAGATGTCTACGCTGTGGTTGCCAGGCAGAAAAGAAAGCTGTTGTCCATGGTAGGATTCCTTCCTGGGCAATCCATTTCCACACAAGGATATCAGCCCTCTTGTACTTATCCACAGTTACTCCCCTCTACAGGAAGACACAGCGGGGTAGTTGTTAGGAAACCTGATGAGGAGACACAAGGAGATGACCAGTGCTTTTCTGCATGTTGCTGCCAAAACTTGTTGTAGGTGAAAGGTGTGCAAGCAGAGTGGAGGTGGTGAAAAATGCTCTCTTGAGCATACTGTGCAGACTGCTGTTGCTGTTGTAGATTTAGCTGGGTAAAAGAAACGGTAGGGTCAGTATCAGTGTTTCCCCTTTGTCCCCTCTTCACCCGAGCAGACAGCTGAGGGTGCTTTGTAGTCATGTCCCATGAACTACTGCATCTGTTCACAGCCCTAAATCAAAACTTTGTTCCTCAGGCTTTGGACAAGGCCAGTGTCTTTCATTTTATGCTCTTAATTGCCTGAAGATGCCTGAGATGCATCTTTGCTTGTGGGGTCACATGCAAAGAAACTAGAACAGGCTGGAACAGGGTCAGATCTTAGCAGAAAGGTGCTGGCCAGCCGCATGAGTGGGAGTGTTGAGCTGGCTTGGCTGCATCTGGGATTACAATGTCCCAGTTGCTGGGGGTACAATACACACTGATCTGGGTGGCAACGGGTGCTCTGTGCTGTGATCTCTACACAGAGCTGGGACTGTCCTTCGCTGATCTGGGGAGGAAGGAGGTGGAGTGGCTGAGCTGCCACCCTTCTTATCTGAATGGGGATGGATCCATGATAACTGGGAGAGGAAATGATGGTGACTGGTGTGGTGTTTTTCAGATTGATGGACTGGAGGAGAAGCTGGCACGCTGCAGACAGAGCATGGAGGAGGTGGATCTTAAACTGCGCAGGGAGAAGCTCAGCCCTGAAGGAAGGTATTGATGACCAACTCCTTTCATAGCTGTGGCTGTGCACTTCAGCCAGCTGTCATCCTGCTGTAGTACTGAGCAAGGGCTATGGAAGGGAAGGGAATGTGGTTCCCCATGACAAGACTCTTCCCCCAGCTTGGAGCTTACTTGAGGATCTTGCCATAATGAGAAGTTCAGTGATATATGGAGAGAGCATCAACAGGCTCGCTCCAACCTGCACCGCAACCAGCCCGGCAGTGCCTGAAACTTGCCAGTTCATTTGCAGAGATGGCTCCTGGCCTGCTAGGAAACCGCTCTGAGAGTCTGGCAAAGGTTCGCTGCGCACTGCTATTCCAGCCTTGCTGAAGTTGCCTGAGTTCAATCAGAGATGTGCAGCAGCTGGTACTGAGGGCCAAACCAGGCTGGGATGCAACTTGAAAAGGGGCTGAGGGAAACTATGCCTGTGTTGCAAATGTGCCTGCATGTAGGGATGCAGTGACACGTTGGCTTTCCTTGGGAAAGGGAAGAGGAACAATTCCTCTGAAATCTATCACTGATACAGAAGAGGCAACTGCAGGCTTCTGGAGCTAGCACTCAAGGAAGGACTTTGACCTGTATTTTGTAGGAGACACAGGCAGAACCTGCTATTTCTCTGGAGTATGAAGCAAGAGATCCTAGATCTCCCAGCTAATTCTGAAATCTCTCTGCTTGAGGACATCTGCCAGCATCCTACTGCTCTGCTGCTAGCAAAAAAGGCTGGGAAGCTCAATGATAGGCCCAAGGAGTGGACCTGTTGGTCCTGCTGTCTGCTTTCCAGTACTGTCCTACAGAACCCAGTTAGAAATGATCCTAGCAGTGGTGACATCTCCACACCCTGATACTTACCAGCTTCAGCTTCTTTGTTCCTTCTTTCTTCTCTCTCTCTCTCTCCCCCCCTGCCCCCATCCTGGGGTTTTATATCACCATCCATATTTGGACAGGGTCTTGTCTCTTCCTGTCCCTCATCTCTCTAGCTCCTCATCTCAACAGCCCTTTTCTAAGGCTAAAGTAGTATTAAGTTTGCTGTCTGTGTTCTTTATCTGGGAATTAGGTGGCCAACTACCAAGCCTACAGTTGTGGTAACTTGACAGGATGGAATAGATGTGTATGATTTCTCTCTGAAATACCCGGCCTGGAGCAAAGAATTAGGAATAGATATTCCTGGGGCCTTTTCTGAGTTTCATAACTTGGATGGAGATGGAAACAGAAGTTCTGTTGCCCTATTCCAGATCATTCAAAAAACCCTGGAGGAAGGTACCATGATCAAAATTATTGAGTGCATAGTACTCAAAGGGGAGCTCTGCTTTCCCATTTTAAAGTTCAGTTGTCATGGTTTCTTCATGTCTCATTCTCAAAGCCTCTTCCCTTGACTCTCTTCACAAGGCCAGTTTCGAAGTAGCAGCTCAGTCATGTTGGTAAATGTATTCTCAGTTCCTCCTGGCTGCACTCCACGTTGCCTTTCCAAGTCCTTTCCTCTCCTCCTGCTCTGACGTCGCTTGCTTTCTTGCCCTCCCTTACTGAACTAGCTGTACACATGGATTTGGATCTCTTTCCTCCTGCAGGTTCTTGCACTGCCCCAAGGGGAACAACAGACCCTGTTACACTTACTGCCTTCTCTGGCTGCTCCGGACCAGGAGATGCTTTGTTAGTGTCTGTTTGTTTATATGTGCACAGTCTGAAAGGATTGACCGCGTCCTCACTGCTGTAACTGGAAACGCTGCTGCTTTCAGGAAATTTGTTTTGTGTTTATATTTTAAACTGTATATTAATTAATCATCATGTGCAGTTTAAGACAAGGGCTGGGTTGGCCTGACTTAATTGTTGTTATCCTGAGTTTAGTAACAGGTGGTTTAACTGGTTGTTACTGGGCTTGGATTCAGCATCTCATCCCTTTCACGGCTGGGGGTTTCTAAACTGTCATCTCTCCACAGTGAAGGGCAAGGGGCTCATTCTGTGAACAGTATCTCCAGCCGTGGGACAGTCTCTCTTCCATCATGTAAGCAAAGAGCTAGGCTGTGTTGTGCCTCGCAGGTAATGAACTCCTCTTCTCATTACAGAAAGTCACTGGAGAGAGAGAGAAACTTACTAATGACCAAAGCTGACAACTATGGTAAGAGCTTCATTAAAAATGGTCCCTCTGGGCTGGATGGGATCAGTGCTGCAGCATAGCTTCGTCTTCAAGCCACTGCCACATCTGCCTTTGAATTTAAGTTCAACCAAAGGGAGCTAGACTGAGGGAAATATAGTCAGCATATTTGTAGTAGGAGTCGATCCTCCCGCTTGAGCTGCTCTATCATGGGGGGGTGGGGGAGCATCAGTTAATGAGATGGGAAGGATGTCCCTTTCACATACCTCGAATTACCAATCTGTAGATAATCTTGGCCAACAGATTTACTTGAGTGGTTTTTAACACCCCACCCCTCCTTTTGGTTTGTTTTGTGTTTTTTTTTCTTTTTTTAATAGAGGCTTGCTAAGCAAGCTAGCAAGTGCTGTCTTGAGCATAGCAAAGCATACCTTCCTTGGGGAAGGTTCTCACTGCATCAGCGTCTGGGGGCATTCAGCACATGAGCACAGGGATTCACACTGATGTGCTACCCGCAGTTTCACAGAGCCAGGGTCTGTCCTTGCTGCAAGTCCTGCTGTAGGCAGTTAAAATGAGAGCCTGAGCTACCGCACAGCATTTCCATCCTGCTAGGGATGCTGCTTTGCATGTCTTCAGGCTCCTGGTGTTGATCAGTGTGCTTACTGCTTGACAGCACTCTGGAGCCATGCAAGCACTGGAGCTCAGACAAGGGAAAGAAGCACAAGTGTTCCTTTAGGCCTGGAGAACTGAAAGCTGGGGTATGGCGAACAAATGTGTAATTTTAACTCACGTTAAAGGACTGTTTCCAGAAGAGTAACAGTTATTTTAAACAGATACAAAGCTGTTCCCTGAGGGCCTACCACTAGAGATGGCAGAAGACGCTGCACATCACCGCCACCCTTTTACCAGCAGTCAGCCATCACTGCTAGCATCAGCTGAGCAAGCTGACAGGCTGCTCAGACAGCAGCAACAGCCTCACCTAATGGTGATGGCTGCTCCTCCTGGAACAGAATGTGTGTGCACAGTCTTCTAGGTCACTACTATGGCTCTGATTAAATCTCTGCTTGCTCCAGCTGACGCACTCAAGGCCATGAACTGCACTTTCTGACAATGGCATTGCTCCCTCAGTTTAAGCCAGGGCTGCTGTGCTTAGGGTTATGTGACCTCCTACCTGCTCTGTAGCCTTGCAGATTCGAGCAGTTTGTTCTGTGGCCGCATGAGAATGCTTGTACTATGTGAAGAACGGAGGGCAGAAAGAACAGCTCAAAGCCTCTCTTGATACCAGCACCAGTTTGGGAACCTGCAGCACACCAGGGCATTCCCGCTGGAGGCTGCTACTGCAAACTGGAGAAGCAGTAACTGGTGCAGTCAGTGCAGCTGAATTCAGCAGCAAGAGCACCCAACCTTGCCCTGCAAAACAGTTACTGCTGTTTGGGCACACAGTGTGCAGTGCTGTAGGGCCTCACTTCTTGCCTACACCATCCAGCAAAGACTTGTGGAACAGAACTAGCAAGAATAGGGTTCTCAGCTTTGGCAAAGGGAACAGAATAGAAATTGAGATCAGCAGGACTCCGTCCTTTTGGTAGCCACTCCCTTCCTCTCTCTACATCAGTGTTTCTTCTTGTGTAAACCAGGGCGAGTGATCTGTCTCTGTGAAGCTGCAGACCCTAACAAAATGAGCATCCAGGCTCAGACCCATTCCACACACATCCTTCTGGGGCACAAGGAAACCCAGATTCTGCAACATTCAAAGGTGGCCACAGTTGTATTTAAGTAAATTGAAGCACTAGGAAAAGGTACCAGGCTGTTCTGTCTAGAAGATAATAGAAATAGCTCTCTACCCTCTGCTGTATTCTTTCCCTTAGGGAACAAGTAATTATTTTAATGACCCATTCGGTCCTTAGTAGGGTCTCAGAACAAGGTCATTTGCAACCAGGCCTGGCCTAGAAGTATTCCTAAGCACAGCTCCTGGACCTGATGGGATGGGAGTTAGCAAACGAAAGGGTTCCTGCTAGTTTACTTCCTGTACAGCACATCTTCTAACTGGCAGCTTTGCATAGTGATCCCAAAGGTAGCGTGGTGCTTTTAGGAGAGTGTTAAAAGGAGATGGTAGCTGCAGCACAAAGAACATTAACAGGCAAGGCCTTTGTTTGTTTCCCAGAAAAAGAACTGAGTGTGCTTCGTAAAGAAAATCGCAAGAATGCCGCCCTTGCTGTGGCCATGGGGTTGCTGATTGCTCTTATTTACGCCTGCTGGACAATGTGATTGCACTCAAGAATTCTCCCTGCTGACCCAATGACTCTCCTGCAAGAAACTCTTCCTCCTCTCACCACTGTGCCTCCTCCAAGGGTGAGGATCAGCATTTCAAATTGCTATTCTTGTTTATCATCCTCTCCAAGCCTCATTGTAGGTAAGCTTTTATTCTCAGAATGGAGGGGGACAGGAATCACAGCACACTAGCAGTTGGAAGTTGGGTCAAGCAGAGCTCAAGGTGGTGCTGTCTTACCCAAAACACAGTGAAGACTGTCCAGCCTGATGCAAGAAGGCAATACATTTTCCCTGTTGAAGAGGACCTCGGTGGTTGCAGACAACTGCTCTCTGCCCAGCCCATACAGAATACAGGGCCCATTGTTGTGACTCAGCCATTAGTTGAAGGGACACCAAGCTCTTTGAATCAAAGGGTAACTTGAGTATTGCGACTCAAAGACTCTACGTGTTCCCAAAGTTGAGCTAGACAAAGATGTTTCCTCCTCCACACTGACTTACAGGACCAAAGGAATCCTACCCCCACAAAAACAGATGGGAGGTAGGTATCGCGTTCTGCAAGCAGGTAGCGTCCAACGTGAGAGCTGGGTGCTCCAGCTTTGAGAAGACCTACCTACCTCTCCAGAGCATCAGAGCTTGGTAGCCATTCTGTGCCTCTGAGAATCAACACTTGCAGAAGAGATTTTACTATCAGCTCCCAGGAATGGAAGTGCCTCTGCAGGGCTTTGAATAAAATAATTTGACCTTGTAACTTCCTGGGATTTTTTTTTTTTCTCTTGTTCTGTAACATGCCTCTCAGCTGGCTCTGCCCCACGTTGCACCACCATAAGCCTAGGGTTAGGTACTTGGCATCTGTGGTCAGCAAGGTCTCACAGGGTTATTGGTCTGATGTGGCCTGGAATCTACTTTAGGATTTGCTTCCTTTGAGTGTAAAAGCAGCCTGGCACGGTACAGAGTAGTGCTGGAGACTGTCCTCTGCAGTTCCCTCATTCTGATGCAGGGACATAGGCTGGATAGCCACCACCGTGCTCTAGCTTGCCAGGAGAGCCTTTGAAAGGGGACTGTCTTGAAAATTAACTCGGCAAGGCGTTTCTCTGTCTCCACACGGACACTCACATGGCTGGCCAAAATTTTGTGGGAAGCCAAATAAACAAACAATATTACAAACTAAAGGGGCTGTATTGGTAATAGAGACAATGAAAGCAGAGAAGTCAACACAAAATGATACACAGCCTAGTAACAATACATTGTGCAATTAATTACATAAACATTCCCTTCAGCAAGGCCTTCCTCAACCCCCTTCCCAACATAATCCCTCCCTATATACCCCTGCAGCAGGGAAGCAAGTAGCATGGTGGGTCATGCTTGCCTTCTTGAAGGAGGAATTCAGAATCAAGGTTCAGTGCATCAAAAATAAAAGCAAATTAAAATCAGGAGGAGCTGGAGGCAACTGGCTAAACAGAAAGTATCTGTTCATAAAAGCTAGCCTGCAGGCTAACCAGGGTTGGGGTTTTTAGAGGCCTACACTCACCCGAGTGTACTTCCTAGTCGCCCTTCTGCCAGCCTGCAGGAGACCAAAGCCCTGAGTGGAGAACACAACACTTAGCAAAGGAGCCTGGCAAAGGAACAGCATGCTTTACTGGCATGGGAACAGCCTCAAGGCAGTCCGAAACAGTGCCAGAACTCAAATTACTGGCTGGTTTAAAAAGCCAACTGCACACAGGCCTGAAAACCACAGTTGGGAGGTTCTTTATTGCCCACAGGGAGAGATTCCTCCTCATCCCTCATGGAAGTGCCTTTGCCAAAACACTGCTGGTGACAGGCGTCTTGTTCTTTGGAGGATCACCATTTCTTTCATACATGTTTTACCAATGCTTTACTGAGAGCAGAGAGGGTCTACAGGCCAGCAAGAGGAGGCACTGACAGCATGCAGTCCCTCAACAGCTTTGGTAGAGCCCGCTGTGTCTGGGGACTAATAATCCCCAATGTGGAAAAAGCAGCTTTGACCCACTTCCCTTTTTGCCAGAGCTTGAGAAGAAACAGAACGGTTCCCCTGCACAACACTCAGGGCCACCTATTTGTAAGCTCAGCTCCCATCCACTCCGGAGCTTTGCCTCCTCCAGTTTCCATTGACCAACAACAGACCCTGCCAACTTCTGCGCCGCCCCTTTAGCCAGGGGTGTGGTTCTGCACTGATCAAGCCTGCACGTAATTGTCTCTGGTGCACGGAGTTGCAGCTGCTAAGTTGATTTACACCAGACTGTAGAGAATTAATACACAGGTATATGGAGACAATTTGTGAAGACATGGAATTGCTCCAAGCTCAGCACAGCCTACTTGCAGGTCGACATCCAACTGCCTGCCGAGAATGAGCACAAGCCCTACACATGATGCTGGGCCTTAGGGGGTGGAGGTGGGACCCCTACAATACGCCATCCTTGTTCTGGCTTCTTTGGGTGGGGTGCAGGGCACCCATGCACCTATAGACTTACAAGTGAAAATTTCCATGTCTTGCTACATAAAGCTTGTTCAAATTGTACATATGGGCATGGAGAGAAAGAAACAATTTAAACAACCGCTATAGATTCCAGAACTATAGCTGTCTTTAAGGCACAGTTCAGACAACCCCTAAATCAGTTTCCTCCTCACTACCAATCTGTGTTTAAAAGTAAGCCAAGAACATCAACAACAGAAAGGGGCAATTTTCCTGCTTGGCCAAAAGCGGTCAACTGTGTGTTATCTTCTGATTTACGTGGAAGACCTGGCAAGAGTGCCATGGAAGCCAGAAGTGAAGGTAAAACATGCAACAGAAGACAACTTTGAGCCCAGCACAGAAGTGCATGGAGAAGTCTGCTGGCATGCAAATACCATGCTGAGAGATTCACAGCTCTGTACCTTCGCCCCAGATGCAGCTCTAGGGCCAAATGGGACGTGGAGGGTTTCAAAGCCCACACTTGACATTTAGAAAGGAAAGTCTGGTAACCTTTCCTGTGGGCATAGTTGGGACAGGGTTTCTTCCGATTAACCAACACGGTCACAGTCAAGATCTCTTCACTAAAGCCCTGGGTTCGTTTTGTTTGCTTTTTGGTTTTGGTTTTGTTTTTTTTTTTAAACAAAGTCAGATATTCCCATGATTTCCTCCAAAGACCTCCAGCATCCCAACCTTCCTGTGTCTTCTCTCCCACATCCACTTTCCTCCCTGAAGATTTGGGTAATGGTGTTGAGTACCAAGCATGAAAGCACCTTGGTCTCAGAAGTACCATGAGGCATAGACACATTTACAAGTTAATCCCACGCTGCTGGCTGAAGATCAGTCACTGACCAGGAGGGGGGAAATCCTTGTCACAGCGGCTTCTAGAGGTCTAAGAAATCCCTGGCACCAGGGACACCAAATCTGTGCCAGGAACTCTACACATCACCTGCGCTGGCCTTTGTCCAGCAGGATACCATCACACAAGAATTGTCAGCGGCCAGCCAAGTGCCTTGGCAAAGGAAGTGTTGGAGACCCCGACAAAAATGCATACTTGAATTCCCAAAGCTAGCATTCCCCAATGAGTTCACACCCTCCACTGGGTAGTGTAGGCCTTAGACAAGGCCAGGGAGACAGCTGCCAGGAACTGTAGCCCAGCTCTGCCACCAGGACATCTCCGCTCCTTCCCGCACAGCCAGGAAAGCACAAGCCTGGAGAGTTCTGGCACACACAGAGCTCCACAAACCTTGCTGAATGTTTGAACAGGAGCAAAGCAAGCTGCCGGCCCCCTTGGCCTTGTACATGCAGTAGGTCAGGACAAAAGGGCGTTACAAGCCTTGGCTCCAGGAGTCACCACGGGTACTCTGGCAGCAGACGCTACTTGGGCCATACCCTTACATACACTGCACGGGTAGAGCCTCGTCCTGTGCCTTCTGCATACCCCCCGGTTGGATCGTCTCCAGGAAATCGGCTCTGGAGAAGGCCAGGATAGAAGTTGTGGGGCATCCCCAGTCCCGTCAGTCCCTGAAGAATCCAAGCTGGGCTCAGCATCCCCCCCACCCCCCCCTCATGGGCAGGGTTAGGGGTAGTGCGCTTGGATGAAAGACAGGACATCCTCCTTTGATAGCTTCTCTGGATCTTGCCTTTTCTGAGAGTCGTGCACTTTGACACCTTCCCCCCACTCCCAGAAGAGGCGGCTGTAATGGCAAACGCTGTGGGCAGAGAGGAGAGCAAGATTAGTTTGGCAGGGGAGGGGAAGGGAAACACTGTCATCCTAGCCACAAAGGGCACCGCAAAGCCAGCTGCCCTAGCAGTGGGAGCCACGCACAGGTATTGTGTCTGAGGGGTGCCTTAGAAAGGGACCAGTGCATTCAGTCACCTCGCAACCCTTAGAGTACAGCAACTTCCAAGCCTGAGAGATTTCCATGGAAACAAACTTGTTAATTCTGTCTTCACTCAAGATTTAGTTCAGCATTTGCTGGAAGGAGACAGGTCATTAGGGAAAACCTACCTCCCCCCCAAGTTTCTGAGAGGATGAAACACTCATTGCGGGCAATGGAAAGGCAGTAATGAAGAATTTAGAAAGTCCGCCAGCAGCAACAAGCAGCAATCTAATCACTCACCACAAAGCTACTAGAATCGGCAATAGCTGTCCTACGGAGCTTTGCAAATGAACAGCACTTCACGCTGTATAAAAGCGGCTAGGATCATCCCCCCGCTTTCCTCTCCCGTGAAATAACCAAGCAGCGCTTGGCTGCTGAGAGTTCTGGTCCTAGAACGCCATCTCTCACTCCGTCCATCAAGCACAGCCCTCCCGCACTGCATCAACATAGTCCCAGTCATAATGAAAACAGAGCTGCTAATTACCGCCAACACAGCAGCCTTTAGTTTGGTACAATTACCAACACTTAATATTCATAGCTTATTTAGTGCTACCGTTCTAACAAAGCAGTACTAGCACAGCGGCAAGAGCACATGTCAATGGCTAATTATAGACACATTAGTACTCACTAACCACAACACAACACATCCCTTCTGGAGTCCCACACAAGCCCTTACTCCACCTCCTCAGCCGTTCATGCAGGTTCAGGCTGGCCTGCTTCCCAGTACCTAGGCAGAACTAACTCCATCCTGACACACGGAGGGGGAAAAGCATGGCGTGCCTCTGCTTTTTAAGCCCGTTCTCCCATTTAGCTGGTTAAGGAAAGCTTAAGGATTCTTAAGAGCACTGCTGTGAGGTAGGGAAGGAGAGTCAAAGTGAGAAAAATCAAGAGCCCTGTTTCATCTCAAGCTCTCACTCAGAGGCACAGCCCTGGGTATAATAGGTGGTGGTAGAGGGCAACTCTTGAGACTACCCGAGAACATCTGTGTGCAGAACATCTCCACCCTGAGGCGTCACACAGACTCGGGATTTGCTGTACTGAAGATGGGGCCTTGGCCTAGTACTCAGCAGATACAGATGGAGTTCAGCAGCCACAGTGTTAATGGCTGTCCAACGAGAAGCCACTCCACCCTTTCCTAAGGAGCTGCTGCTTTCCTCTCACTCTCAGCAGCTCTTGGCTACCTACAGCTTATTCCAGACCCTGAGCTGAATGAACTGGTGTTTGCTTTTAAATTAGCAACTTCCAACCTAGCATCTTAAAATACAGAGATGCAGCAAGTTACAGCTGCTGGGCTCAATTTCCATTTCCCAGTGTGCAGGGAGGTTCAGTAACTTGTACCTGCTGCAGACAGGGGAACAAAGTTGTGAGATGTGTTATTCTATGATTCATAGCAATTAATTGCAAAATCCACGAATCCGGATCAGCAGTTTCCTCAAAGCCTGAGAAGACCCCAACTTCTGCAGCACACCCTGCTGGTGACCGAGCTGTGCTTGCATTGCAAAGGACTGCAAGAACACAGCACAGCATGCCTGAACTCCCTTCCAAACGCCCAGACACACAAACCCACACACAGCTATCCCTTCCACAGCCTCGGCTCTGGCTTGTACTCACTGAAAGGGTGCGATGGACTCAGAAGGGAGGTCGTATGTTGCTTTCTTCGTCATTTTGTTAAAGAAGAATTTCCTCTTGGAATTTTTGCTGTATGCCATTGTCCAAGGATCTTGCAGAAGAGTCACAGGGATCAGTCAGAAAATGGAAAGGGGGAAAAAAGCACAGTATAAATACAAATACAGCACAAGCAGGGAGGAGGAATCTGTAAAAATAATTGAAATCCTTCTCTTACGCCTTTTTCTTTCCCTCTCCCAAGACAACCTGCTTCCCAAGCTGTTCTCTATTCACTGAGGAAAAACTCCCCTCTCCCTGCATTTAAAAGTTGACATTCCAAATAGGATATTTCCGTGTGCTATTACTCTGGAAAATATCTTCTTGATGAAAAATCATCATCTCATTAGAAAAGAAAGTAATCAGTCATGTAAATAAATGGAATTACCCACACAATAGCTCATCAACCCGCAACAGAAAAACCTATCCTGTAAATATGCTAAACCTTATCCAAATCGAAGCTACCCTCATTACAAGCAAATAATCTCTAGTCATTGGAATACTCCCATTAATTTCTTTCCAGGTTACAACAGAAGCAAGCCAGGTCAATACTTAGAGACACAAAGAGAAGGTGTATAAAAGCAGGGACTCATCCTACCATTCACGGTCCGTACGATGTAGAGTCCTGTGGGCACAAAGTGCCGGTCATCTCGGCCAGTGTAGGACAGCCGGGGTACTCCCCCTGAACTCTTGATGATTTTCATCTCTAACCTAAACGGTGAGAGAAGGCAGTGACAGAGATTCCCAGTTTCTTCCTTTACCATCCCTTGCACACAACGTGCCACCTGCACGCCCTCTCCAGACTGTCTCTGGGAAAACTGAGAGCACCGCACGTGACAGGACAAAATCATCACATCCTGGGGAATTCAGTCTCTTGCCTTCTCTGCATGGCTAGTGAAACCAGCCAGAGCTGGCTAGATCAGGTAGCAAACAGAGTGCTGCAATGAAAGATCCGTGATGATCTACCACACTCCAAATGGGGTTCCCATTTCAGGTATGAACCGAATCTTTCAAGCCACTGATAATTCTGCACACAAAACTCAAGCACCGCTGCTACTCCTACTCTTGTAAAGTGCAGTGGCCACATCTACGGCATTAGAACTCAGCAGGATGATGCTCTCAGTCAGCAAAAACAGCAGGCACCAACTGCACAAGCTCTAACAGCTCTTCCTCCAGGACTCCTCAACCATAGATCAGCACATCCCTCCCATTCCCGTGCATTGGTAGCTGAGAACCTCAACGGGCCCTGCAGTCTTTCACGTGTGCCAATCACTTACCTCACAAAAATCTTCTCCATTTCCTCCAATCTGTACACTTCCTTCACTCTGGGGGGGAAACGACAGAAGTGTGATTAAAACCAATTCAAACTGTCTTTTTTTTCTGTCTCAGCTACAGGGAGCAGCCAAACAGTTCATTTTGTACAGCATGAGGTGGTCAGGCATGACTGAGGTTCACCCTTCTCCTCAGACTTATGCTCCAGTGCCTTATTGCTCCTGCCTTGAGAAAGCCTGGAACCTACATGTTCATGGCCGGGTTGCTGTAAGCAGCGTACGAGCATCCTCGCTGCTAAGGAAGCTGGGCATTTTTACCTCAGGCTGAGTATACAGAAGAGGAAGAACAATGAAAATTGTGTGCTTTTGTTTTCCTAAGAGGTAAATTCATGAAGGTCAGCCCAAGGCAGGTTCTGGCCTCAGTATGCTGGCCTCCCAGTAAAACGAAACTGTCTGATCTTCACCGTTATCCTCCCCAGGGACACCACAAACTCATTGGCTACCCTCAGGTAAAAACGGCTTTTTTTTCTTTTTTTTTTAAACTCAGTAAAGAAGATTTGGAGTCATCATTATGTCAAACTGCTTTTGTTTTTGTTGTTCTGAGGTGCAGAAAGACAACCGGAAAGCTTCAAAAGCACTGCCTCCGATCTGACACCCCAGCCAGCCATTTCCCACACACTGCTACACTACACCCACCAGGCTTCGAAGTGCACCGTTCGAACACCTTTTCACAAGAGCAGCGAAGGAGCCCTCTACAATCCATTTCTACAGCTCTCCTTCTCACTTCACCTTCAACCCTCTCCAGCGTTTTGAGCTCCTCCAGTTATTGCAACTGTCAGTCTTGAGTTTAACCGAGACCCCACTCATTGTCTTTCATAAGCCACTAAAGGAGAACATCCTCTTTCCCTTCCTCCAGCTGCTTTCACAGTACCATGGCACTCCCTGCTTCTGAAGCAGTAGCTGTTTTGTCCACAATACCTATCTGATATGCAGCACAATGATGCCCTTACACTCCACTGTAGGATAATTAATGAAACAGAAGGTCAGGAGACAACCAAAGCCAAAGCCCTTTGTCAGGGACTTTCTTGGGACTGTAACTAAAGCCTTCTCCTCAGGCTAACCATTTGGAGATTGTAAACGCTGGGTCAGTGCTGGTCAGCACTTCATTCATCTACTCACAGTCAGCACCTCTGTACCACTGCTGGCCCTTCGGGGCAGAAAAGGACATAGAAGTCTTTGTAATGGTTAAGACAACTGGGTGCTAGACCTACTATAGCACATACTTGAAATCAGCACCAGCCAACTCATCTGTGATGAAAACATGACTGTAATACATGGAAGGAGGGCACAACTTCTCCACTATCAACCTTTATCTTAGATATTTGAAGGCATTTTAGTCTCTCTTCATTGAGCCTAACAGAACTATGAATTTCAGCTTGAAATTAAACTCTCAGCTCCTTATCTTCATCCTCCAACACACTGAAACCAAAGCACGCCAGGCTGAGGGTAGGAGCCATCACTCACCGGATGGGGTTCATATCTGGCCGGCTAGGTTTAGAAACAGCTTTGACAAACTTCTCCGCCAGCTGAATCCTGAATGAAGACAGAAGGAGAATCCAGCCATTTATCGAGATCTTTGGCACAGCAGGTAGGTAACAGTTTCAGCAGTGACTGATAAGGCACGTCAGTACATGCAGACTGCCAAATGGGTACTGAGCAAAGACTTTTTTCACTCTGCCCTGCCAGTTCAGTGCCCAGTGATCGCAGTTATTATCCATTAGGAATGGGTCTGCATAGCTTCCCAGATGCTGCTGACCGAATTGATGTATCAGCAGGAAAGGAGGACTACAGACATCATGTCCTTGAGGAGGGACACAGACAGGCTGGTTCCTTCTCCCTCAGCCAGTTATCAGCTATGCTCATTCATGTTCCCAGGGTGCCCAGTTCACCCGGACTGTTCGTAGCTCACCCCAGACTAAGAGAGGAGCTAGACCTGCCCACGTACACCGAGAAGGAACAGCTGGAAAAGGCTGTGCACACTTCACTTCAGAGCAGATTCACTCACTGTTCATCTCTGTAGCAGTTTCAGCTGGATGCACAGGTCTCCCTGTCCCCAGCATTCTGCTCAGTGTGAACAGCTTCCCAGTGACTCTGACTCACGTACAAGAAAGGAGCTTCTCCAGACCCACATACCTCTGGTTGAAATGCTGCTTTCGAACATCATTGCCGTTCAGCACCAGGACATCAAGGATGTGGATGGCACTGATTTTTCGCTGGGCTTTCCCCTAGGGAGGGCAATACAGAGACTTACTAATAAGCTGTTGCTATTTCAGGTTTGATTTATAGCCTGTTTTTTGAAAGGACATCATTCTCTTCTAATAAGAGAGCACCATTCCAGATATTAGAAGCACACAAATTCCCGGCTGCCCATTGTACGGTAACGTGCCATCCTGCACGAACCGGTATATCTCAACTACACAGTTCTGTCTCAGGGCAGGACCACAGCTGCCATCACCAGCTCTCTGTGCCTTATCAGGTACCACAGCACAAAGTTCAGTGCACTACAGCATCCTCATCTGAGGTGCCAGGGGACAGGCAAACTCCCAGTCAACAATACACTGTCAATATATACCATGAGAATCTTTTCCCCAAGGCCTGCGATCACTACTGAGCAGTTTTGTACCCAAAGAGACACAGAACACATTAAGTCATGTTGCCAACATCATCAGCTGTTGCACATAGGATAACAGCAGCATGTCAAATCCAAAATGTTTTCAAAATAATGTTAAAAGCTCCTATCTCTAGCACTGAGACAGAAAGAAGGACCTTAATCCAAAATAGTTTCTCTAAAGATCATATACAAAAAGAGTTGCAGCTGGCACAGATGGAACACTTACTCTGCAGTATCTTACAGAGACTAGGCAAAACTGTTCATTATATTTGCAGCCACTTGGTAAGAGAGAGAATAGCCTCCTACCTCTCCTTTCAGCTCATGAACAATCTCCACCGAGAGAAGGGTATCTCTTGGCAACTCAGTTTTCAAATCCAGCTTTGTCCAGCGATCTGACTGGCGACCATCCCAGGTGTAGATCTGAGATTTCTGTGTGTACAAGGCAGAGTCAGATTCAGCCAAAGCTTCATGAGGGTAGGGGTGGAGGAGGGACCTCTGACTAACTGTAGAGTAGCCCTGAAAGAATCTTTTTGTCCTAGGCTGTCACAGGCAGTTTCTTTGTCGGAAGTTTTAAGGAAGAACCTTAATCCCTACAGCAAAAGCATAAAAACACCTCTCATCTGCTGGTGACTTTTGATAACCACACAAAGAACTAGAAATAGAACACCTTTAAAAGGACAGTGAAGATAATTAGAGACCCTAGCAAGAGTACAGGTCTCTGCGTAGGCTGCAACTACAAAACCAGGGTTAATTAGTGTGAAAAGCAGTGAAGTCAGGAGAAAGAAACATAAAATAACTAGAGTCTCAGGGACTGCTGATGGGGATCCTCTCTGGCCTTTAAGGACAGGAAAGGGTGGGATGAAACCTTAAGGCAGAACAGTAGCATTGAAACGAAGCAGCAAACCTCCCGGACTGTTCTCAGCACTTACCCCCAGCCCCAAGAGGAACTTCTGCTCACTTCCAGACACCATGCACCGGTAATCTAACACTTGGCGGATTTTTTCCAGTGTACTGGAATTCAGAGGAGTGGGTTTGTAACTGAAGGTATCGATGTCTGTGCCCTAAAGAGCAACGTATGGAAAACCGCGAATTAGACACAAAACATCAACAGGCAGGTAAATGCAACTTCTACCTAAAACTATAATCCAGGACCAGCTTCATCTCTTAATTCCGATGGGGAAAAACCTCTATACGAAAGGGCTCAGAACAAGCTTCTGGGTAAGGCCTCACCTGGATCAGCTCAAAGAACTTGGACTTGGGATCTGAAGATGAAGGAGCAACACGAGCTTGATCAGGAATCTGAAAATAAATCCAAACAGTTCATAGTAAGTGTTACTCTTTGGCACGTTCATGGGAACCTTTCTGGTTTCAATACATGACAGAACACCCTGCCCCCTGAAACTCCTGCTCCTGGAATTCCAGTTGCTGAAGAGGTCATCTGGCAAAGACAAGGTCTCACATGTTTTACAAATTTAACATAGGCATACTACATCTCACAGGAAACAACAAGCAACTTCAGAAGATTTCAGGCTAAATCTTTGATTTCGTGCATGTTTTGATGAAATACTGTTTCATCAAAGACACACAGTTAGCCTGTGAAACTGACGGCCACACCTACAGCCCCCACTGCAGTCAAAAGCTCAGGAAAGAGAAACAGCAGACTCCTAAGACCTTTTGGACAGCTTTGCTACAGAAGCCTGCTCAGTTAAGCCATACACACAGTGAATCAGAAACATCCTGTTTGCCTACATAAAGAGCTTGAAACGATCTGTCTTTCCCATCAGACAACATATTAAAATGCTGGCTAGAAAGTCCTATCTGTACTGCAGCTCCGTTCTTGTTTCACCACAGGAAGGACATCTTCATGACCTCCCAGCTGGGCATCTTACTTACCCCCCATAGCTGGAGACACTCCTTTCGGATTTCAGCCTGCCGTGGCTCAATCAGCGTCCTAGGGAAAGACAGTAGACTGTTAGAATGGTGAAGCCTCCTTGCTCCTGCAGCATTACATAGCCCAGCTCTATAAAACTTGCATCTTTCAGTGCCTGGCTTGAGAATGACAAACATGCACTGTTCCTCAACAGGTTACACAAGGGGATGCTGCCTTCCCTCCCCACTCCACACCCATCTCCAATCCCCATGTTTAGCTTTCTTTCACGGTCTGCAGTACTGATTAGCAGCCACCACTCCATCCCATGAAAATACTGCTGGGCATCAATGTTTTCAAGAAGTATTAGGATGAACTTATGCAAAACTCCAAGAGCTGGGTACATAGCCCCATTACAATTAGCAGTGAAAAACTCCTGAAGGCCACACAAAAAACAATGTCAATGGTAGCGTTAACTCTTCGATGGTTCCCGGCCACCAGACTCGCTCAGCTTTCTACTATGTATTATCTCTGAATGGCACCCGAACAGAAAAGTCATGCCAGGGGCACAGCGATACATTGCAGTGGCTTTAGGTTTATGCAAGAAACTCACATCTTAGGCTTTAAGTAAGTCTAGGTATGTAACTTAGATGCTTTGAATTGCCCTGGAAAATGAAGAGCTACAAACCACACCCAGCTTAGATGGTTACTGTAGAATTGAACATAACCAGCTGCAAGTTACTTTTCTGCTTACATTCCTGCTGAGAAGCAGGCCCGCTTATGGCAGTCTGAAATCATGCAATGTATGGAAGCCTTCTCAACAAGGGTAAGAATAGACCATCAACTTTCAGGACTCCCTCAGCCACCCACGTTTCTGCAAATAACTCAGGCAGAGACACAAACTGAGCTACCTAAAAGCACTATGAGCTTTTCTGGCTCCAAAGGTCAAGCTAAGTACCAGTTCAAATCAAGAACACATTGAAGAAGGGCAAAGCAATTCCTTTATAGTAGGTTCATTCAGTCCTCACCAAAAGCCAGAGGAATATACTCACGTGTCTTGAACAAAGGCACGAATTTTGGCTAGTGCCTTTATCTGAACTTTGCAGTGGCTGAAAGAGAGAACAAGTTTCATTCATGGAGCAAGTTCATCACAACCAAGATAGTTTTACTGTTCAAAACAAGGAAGAGTCCTGGGACAACAGTCTGATCCTCAGAGCACTGATGGATCATTCCCAACGTGATTCAAAGTGACAGAAGACCACTGGAAAGAACTAGGCAGTAGCCTCCTTTATTGTCTATGCAGTATTTGGAGGCCAAAGAGTCACTAACAGTATGCAGCATTTGTCTCTGCACGGGGTCCCCTGTGCTCTGCTCCGCCTCCCAGGGAACAAAAGCAGAGCAGTGTAGGAGCATCAAGAAGTACCTCCACAAGTGCAAGAAGCTACAGCTGAAAGCCATGTTGGCTAACCTGCCCACAGCCAGCAGCCCCCACAGGCACTCACTTTTCATTGGACTGGACAATGTAATCGAAGAAATCCTGGTCGCCTTTGATCACACTCAATGGGACAACGAGATTCACATCCACATCGGAGTTGCGCAGCTGGTTGAGTCTGATGTTCACCATGAAGAGATAGTCCCGCACGTCATCAATCCCTAGCTTTAATCCTTTGCATATCACATACCTGCAGAGCAAGGCAGAGGTGTCACATGGATTCAATTTTCCACACAGCCAACCTTGCTGCAACAGTCCTATCATCAGGGCAGTTTCCCAAATCCCAGGAATTCTCTTCTCCTGGATATCCCCAGGAAGGTGCAATCTCACCTATCGTAAAGTCATTATACATTTTCTACTTTCTGGAAAGACTGAGAAACTCAACCCTATTGAAAACCCCCACAGATCTTCCTCAAATATTAAATCAACTGTGCTGAACTTGACAGGTACAATGACAACACACTTAATATGCTCTAGCTTCATTGGAACCATAGTTGTTTCTCACAAAACAAGGTTTGGTACACATTCGGTTCCACTGCTTTCTCATCCAACGTGTAATTTGGGAAATACCTTCTTTACCTTGTCAAACATCATAATTTGCTAAGCATCCAAAATGTTTCATCCTCCAAGATAGTTGCCAGTTGCGGCAGGTCACAGAGCTTCCACTAGACTCAACCAAATCCATCTAGCACTGAATTTAGAGGACAGGGTTTCTTTAGCAGTCCCTCATGCTCGAGAATCTCACCTCTCTGAGTTAGCAGGGCGGCTCGTCACAGGTTTGAAGATGCACACTCGCTCAAAGCAGCAATACAGCAGATAAACAAGTCCCACACTGAATGGAGTAAACAAGTCAAAGGTTTTGCAGACAAAATGTCCTCCTAGAAAAAGAGAGGAAATGCATCAATACCCACAGATTACAAGGAAACAAGGAGACACCAGGCACATCAATAACTTTCTCTTCTGCAGAACTGGTAAGAGTGGTTTTGTACAATTAAACAGCATTTAAAACACCTGCATGAACTGGGACAGTGGGGCTCCATGGACCATCTTCCCCATATCTCTGCAATGAGAAAAGCATTTCCCTGACTAGGATGGAATCAGTATGCATGCTGTCTCACAAGCGAACCTTCTATCCACGCCCCCATCCTTCCCTTCCAGGCCCAAAAACCGTGCCCTACAGCATGGCAGCATGCCATGCAACAGCCTCAACGGAAGAGGAGCTCCGATACCTGCAACAAGAAACCTCAAGCTGGAGGAGAATACTCCCAGATGTTACCTAAACAGAGTAACTCGCCATCTAGAAAGAAGAGTCTATATCAGCCCTTGCTTTCAAAGAAGATTCCCAATTTCCCCAAGCAAAAAGCAGTCAGTCATAAAGAGCTATTATCCACCCAGACAGGAAAGACTTAAAGAAGGTTGCTCCTTTTAGGAGTAATCTCAAATGTGCTATGGTAAGTAGATCATTGCCTCAGGTACTTCTAAACATAGGGCACAAGATAAATAACATAACGAGCATTTTTGTCTTCGGCATCAGTGCCAAATGCTAACTAAACTCAGCAGAAGAGAGGAGTCATCAAAAGCGGATAGAGCTTTACTGTCCATCATTTGGCAACAGTGAGGTACAGCTAAGACAATGCGAGATGTTCATCTTGTTCCGATCGCAGAGATGGCAGGTTTATAGGAGAAAAGCCACAAGTTAGAGGAGGATGAACTGGACAAACGCCACTCTGTTCTAACCAGCCTGCTAGAATATTCAGGAAGCAGTTGGTCCAGCTAGTGCCATAAAACTCAGATATACTGTCTGGTTTTCACACCAGCGACCTTAGCCCAAGACAGCTACATAACGTAACACATTACAAGAGCTTTAAACTAATGCATTTTAGAACAGAATAGAACAGAATCATTAAGGTTGGAAGAGACCTCAAGGATCACCTAGTCCAACCGACCCCCACACACACACCTATTAACCACTAAACCATGTGCTTCAGTGCTGCATCTAACCTTTCCTTAAATACCTGCAGGGACGGTGACTCCACCACCTCCCTGGGCAACCCGTTCCAATGCCCGACCACCATGAGAAGAAATTTCTCCTCATCTCCAACCTGAACCTCCCCTGGTGCAACTTGCAGCCGTTCCCCCTAGTCCTGTCACTAGTTATCTGCGAGAAGAGGCCGACCCCCAGTTCACCACAACTTCCTTTCAGGTAGTTGTAGAGGGCAACAAGGTCTCCCCTGAGCCTCCTCTTCTCCAGACTAAACAGTCCCAGTTCCTTCAGCCGCTCCTCATCAGACCTGTGCTCCAGACCCTTCACCAGTTTCGTTGCCCTTCTCTGGACACGCTCCAGGGCCTCGATGTCTTTCTTGTGGTGAGGGGCCCAAAACTGGACACAG
>VWZZ01005166.1:297919-312410 GCA_013399095.1 Psophia crepitans | reverse complement strand
GTCTGCAAACTTACTGAGGGTGCACTCAATTCCCTCATCCAAATCATCAACAAAGATGTTGAACAGGATGGGCCCCAGCACCGACCCCTGGGGAACACCACTCACAACCGGTCACCAGCTGGATTTGACTCCATTCACCACCACTCTCTGGGCCCGGCCATCCAGCCAGTTATGAACCCAGCGAAGAGTGTACCTGTCCAGGCCATGGGCCGCCAGCTTCTCCAGGAGAACGCTGTGGGAGACCGTGTCAAAGGCTTTGCTGAAGTCTAGGTAGACTACATCAACAGCCTTTCCCTCATCCACCAGGCAGGTCACCTGGTCGTAGAAGGAGATGAGGTTGGTCAGGCAGGACTTGCCTTTCACAAACCCATGCTGGCTGGGCCTGATCCCCCATTTGTCACAGATATGGCACGTGATTGTCCTCAAGATGACCTGCTCCATCACCTTCCCTGGCACCGAGGTCAGGCTGACAGGCCTGTAGTTCCCCTCATGCTCTTAATTAAAAGCAAAATAGACATAGATAATCTTATTTTTTTGCCCCAGTTCTCTTAGCTTTATGACAACCGTCTCAGGATGTAAGCATATACACTCAATTCTGTGCAATGCAGCCTCACTGCAGAGCAGACTTTGTGCCACCTTAACAAAAAAAAAAGTACAGCACCCTGCTGCAATGCCATCTTCACCTTAGAGAAGGGGGAAGATGATTAATGGATAAAACATACCTGTCCGGACAATGGACAGTGCTGTAAGGAACTGGCAAAGCATGAGCTGTTTGCTTAAGATTTCTTGCAGATTCTCCTGACCCTCCACTGAGAAACCCTGCAAAAAACATAGCATGTGATTAGTACATCCACAATTCTGTTGGTCAAAGGATTCTGTATAGGTAAATCATGGAATCGTGATAATTGTTGTTTCTAAGACAAAAAACACTGCCACCAGGAATTTTAATGGCAAGCCTTGACGAATTTCACATTGTAACTATGGACACATGTCAAATACCCTGTTATATGCACACTGAGGTATCAGTCTTGGTTATTAGTGCAGGAAGAAAAAGAAATGGACCGACCCCATCAGCCATTAAGAAATGCACTCCCTTGTGATCAGTATTGTCCAAAACAAAATTCCGGAAAGCAGTAATGTTCTCTGGGCGAGTGATGTCTCCATCTCCATCAATCCCTCCCTCACCTAAAGGGAAAAGAGGAGACAATTAGTAACATGTTCGCCAGTACAGACAAAAGATTAGTATGTGCAGGTGATCTATTGTATTAAATCAACATTTAGTCAGAAATTACACAGACCTTGATAGGCAAATAAGCATTAACACATTCCCTTGTTCACCACCGAAGATGCTTGTTAATTTAAGAAAATTATTCAGATTGTGTGGTCAGGGCTAAACAAAGCCATATAATAACCATGCTCAACACTCATGACAAGTTGTACATTAGCCTCAGCAAAAGACAAATCACTCACTGCCCTCCCCTGAGATGAGAGCTGACTACACAACATAATATTCTCATCCAAGTAGGAATGAGACATAGCTGAACCTACTAAAAATGTAAGCTTCAATCTCACTGCACACCCACAGTTAATAACATGTTTCTACAGACAAGGCAAAATTATTTACATTGTGCACTGGTAGCCTTCTTCTAAGATGTCAGTGCATCATTCCAAAGAAACACAATACTCTATTTCCAAACACAACGTAACCTGGAATTTTAAAAAGCTACCTAAAAAACCCTGCAAACTAGTTTATAAAGGGCATAGGGCAAGGGAAACAGGGTTTGTGCATGGATGTTCACACAGTTTTCCCATATGGCTCTTTTTAAAAAGAGGTACGTTGTCCCCCAGGTTGGTGTGTTAGAAAGCTAATCTAAGGTGTATTCTGAAGCTCACCAATTCTGACTTTGAAGAAGCCTGAACGTCTATTTGATATTAGTACCTCTAAATCTTCTACAACTACAGCTTCTATTAACTGAACCAGAGGACTAGAAAGCAGCAGAGATCAGGATGCATGATAGTGCTTTGATAACTAAATTCCTCATCAATCATCCTGCCAGTAAGTGAAGGGACACTAGAATTTGTTACCATTCCTCACAACACAAATATCACGGCAATCTATTTCCTTCCCATCAGTGGAAGAGAGCTTGTATACATCTCACTAGACTTTATAGAATGACAGACAGAAAGGGATCAAGAAAATGCATCAAAGTCATTGTGCTATTCATTTCTCCAGGTATCTCCTCCTCTCCATAAGAACACCAGTTTGCAGTGAGTTATGAAGATCCAAATGCTGCAACCGTAAGAACGATGTGTTTATCTGCCTTGCTGCCCTTGCCATGAACCTTCTCTTTAACAGATCTAATCCTGAAGTGATAGCCATTCTCTAAGAGTTCATGGTCAAGTGTCAAAAGCAGCAGTCAACGAGCCAGGGTGGTGGAGAGGAAAAAAGGCACAACAATGGAAAAGCAAATCCTCTTCTCTACAAGGCATTCACACTCGAGTTTCCTTCATACAGTCTAAAATAAGAAGCAGGAATACTAGCAAGCTTTCTATCTCCCTTCCTATACCTAGAGGCTGTACAGATAGAGGGCTCAAGCATATCAGCAAGCTTAAGTCACCATCCGTGAGGTGAGACGCAGCAGTTGTCTGTGTACACCTGCTTAGTCTGTCTCAAAGCAAGGTAAAACATGTTATCTTAAACCTCTTTGGATTAAGAAGCTTATTTAGTCATGGTGGTTCAGGTACAGCCTCTAGCCCAAATCTGTTTTATTTATCTTTAATAAGAGCCCACTATCAATTATCAAAGCAGAGCTAGGGAGGTCTGATATAGAAGCATACTGCCAGTCAGGCAAGTAAGGTTTTTACCCGACTCTGCTAACAGATCTTTGGGAAAGTGAGGGGGCTGGGGCACCTCTCCTATGAAGACAGGCCGAGAGAGTTGGGGTTGTTCAGCCTGGAGAACGCTCCAGGGAGACCTTAAAGCAGCCTGCCAGTACCTGAAGGGGCCTACAGGAAAGCTGGAGAGGGGCTGTTTACAAGGGCAGGGAGTGATAGGACAGGGGGCCCTTAAGCTGAAGGAGTGGAGATTTAGATGAGATACAAGGAAGAAGTTCTTTACCGTGAGGGTGGTGAGGTGCTGGAACAGGTTGCCCAGAGAAGCTGTGGGTGCCCCCTCCCTGGCAGTGTTCAAGGCCAGGTTGGGGCTTTGGGCAACCTGGTCTAGTGGAGGGTGTTCCTGCCTGTGGCAGGGGGGTTGGAACTAGGTGATCTTTGAGGTCCTTCCAGCCCTAACCACTCTGTGATTCTGTGATGTCACCTCACTCTCTGTGTTTCAGGCTAACATCAGTAAAATAGGAAACATACTGCCAAGCACTCTTAAAGCACTCTGCAGTTTTTACAGAAGCAAAGCACTCACGCATCAACTGTTACAACGGGACACGCGTTCCCAAGGCAGAAAGGAACCGAGTGCAGAAATGTGACTTGCTATGCAAGCTCACTAATCTCAACCCCTTTCTCAGACAACAGCCTCCTTCTGCCTTGCAAAACAGTTCCCTATAAACAGGCTTCTCAGATCCCCGCGCTGGTATCAATACCAGCCCCGCTCCTGACACAGAGGCTGCAGCATAAGCAAAACCATCAGCTAACATTCACACATGCACTACATACCATAATAAGGCTCAAAGAGCTCACTGGAAGCAGAATAGAAGTCCTCTAGTTTAAAATCATTTGGTCCTTTCAAGGTCATGCCAAATCCTTTCGCGTGCCACTTCCGCCTCCACAAGACGTACTCAGAGAAGCCTCCGGGACCAGCGCACACATCAGCGAAGTAGAGCAGCTCTGCATCTCGCTCCTTTATCAAAGGCCTCTGCAAAAGGAAACTGAGGGAATTCTACTGACCAGTAACAGCTCCCATCAGTCAAACCAGATACACCATAAACTGCACTACTCAGAAGTCTCTTTCAAGCACCTGTTTGCCCAGCTAGTATGCTAAGGATTCTCCTTTCTCCCCACCTTCTCCATTCTCTGAGAAAGCACTGCTGTTTGAAAGTTAACTAGAGGCCCTCACCCCATGGAAGTCCTTTGGGTTTGTAAACATGTAGTCAAAGACATGGTCCATGTTTGCCATCTTCATTGCAGCCCTGTGAACACATAAATAGGGACCTATTAAGTTTCAACCTTGGCTCCCAGGGCTGAAAGTGGACATCAGCAGGAGAGGGACTACACTACCAGAAGTTCTGCAAACCTGTTCAGGAAGAAAACTCCACGGATCATCTCATAGGGGTTAGACCTTGTTCGGGCTCGACGCATTTCTTCTCCATCCAGCTCATCAAATACACTCTGCACAAACAGAAACAGAATTGAGCTGGACCTGGCACAGGCTTAAGGGATAGGTAGGCATGAGTGTTTCCCATCCTCATGCTTCTCTCTCCTTAGTCAGCAAACTCCGTGCAGGGTGTGGTTCACCAATACACAATGTTTTACTGTCACGTAATAATATTCACTCTTCTTCTAAGCCACTCCAGTTCTTAAGCAAATGTAGTGACACTGAAGAATTCTGTACTGACAGCTCCAGAGCCTGGTAACGTGGTTAGCCACCTCCAAAGCAGTCCCAGCCTAAGATATTTCGCTCACACCACATAGACACACACTCACACTCTACTGCAACTTACAAGGGCATGATAAAATCTAGGAGGGAAGATGGACCCACAAGAACAGAAAAGGAGCTTATCTCCTTAGCTTATTCAAGTCTTCAGCCTTTCAGGTGGGCTAAGAAAGGGAGACTGCTTTCATTCATCTCTTTGAAGGCTGAGGTGCAAAACAGGTTACTGAACAGACAGTAACAACGAGGATACTAGGCCATACCAGTGGCATGGAGGCAAAAAGAGGATGTTCTGAGCTCTTGCCAATCACTGAAGTAAGCTACTCAATCCTCTTCAATAATTTCGCTCGCTTTCCCAAAACGTCAGTTCCTCTCTGAAGAGGGTGACTCACCTTGCACTGCAGGACATTACGTAAAAGCTCTTCACTACAGAACTCTGTTTCATCTTCAATCACCATCTTCCTCTGCAACAGGACAATAACACAGACAACAATTAGCGAACATGGTATCAGTCATTTCAGAATGTAACACGTACCAGCAATGGATGAAGGCTGCCAACCACATACTAGGCTGTATTAGCAAAACTGTAGCCAGCAGGCTGAGGAATTATTCTCCCACTAGGCACCCTGAGACCGTGTGTGGAATACCACATCCAGTTTAGCACTCCCCAGCACAAGGCAGGCATACTGGAGCAAGCCCAGCAAAAGGGCACCAAGATGATGAGGGTGCAGAAGCACCCAATGTGTGAGGAGAGACTGAGAGAACAGTTTGTTCAGAACGGAGAACGGGAGATCCTACTGCTGTCTGCAAGTACCTAATGGCAGGAAATAGAGAAGATTGACCAAGACACTTAGAGGCGGGCAGCGACAGGACAAGAAACAACAGGCACAAGCTGCAAAACAAAAAAAAATGCTTACTAGCCATACGGGAGTTTTCTTTTGTCTGCTGGGTTATCAAACACTGAAACAGGCTGTGAAATTTCCATCCTTGGAGATACTCAAACCCAACCAAGACCTTGAGCAACCTGATGGAGGTGGACCAGCTTTAAGCAGGAAGCTACACTAGCGATCTCCACAGGTTCCCTCCAGCCTGGGTTATTCTATAGCTCTTTGACAAGGCTATTATTTCAGGCTGGTAAGTACCGAGATCTAAAAACTTACGTTCCCTACAGTCATCCACTCCTTCAGCTCCTGGGCGTCAGGAATTTCTGTGGTACACTCGAGGCACCAGTCCACCTCCTCATAGGCACTGGGCTGCAAACACAAGACACGGGAAGAGCCAAAGATGTTTTTGCTAGCAAAATACAACAACTAATTACTCCTCAGAAGTTTGCCTCCCAACCCTAGCATAAGGGGTTACATCATGACTTTAGGGCCAGCCATAAAGGTTTTTTTCCTCCTAGTCTAAAACATCTTTTTTTTTTTTAAATAATCAAAAGAAAAATTAAAAAAGCTTCCACCACAAAAAAAAACCCACACCACCTTCCTCTCATTAGAGTCTGATAAATAATCAGGGCAGAGCAAAAGCCTAGTACTCTCAAGGTGCATTTCAGAGACACTGCAAAAGAGACAGTTGCCAAGAAACCTCACACTTCCTGACAGTGCTCCCTCATTCTGACAGGCTCCCTCATTCCACAACTTAATTCAGGCTTCGGATAATCTTTATAACTCTGGGAAGGAATTGTTTTAGCAGTTAAGGTCAAAGTGATGCTACTCCTCCACAAAGAGGGGCTACCAGGATCTACTAACCTTCTTCCATTTATTACAGTACTACCATCCACAAGGTTCATCATACATAACACTCACCTGCTGTGAGTTGTAGGAACACAGTGGAAAATGAGACCCAAACCAATGAGCCTACAGAACAGGTCTTAAATTCCTGGCTCTCAAGAAATAACCTCCGATATTATTTTCAACTACTGAAAATAATTTAAAGAATGGAGAGCAAAGTACTATAACATGCACCATACATGACTTGACAAGCACTGCTGCCCTTGACTAACAATGGCTGGGACCTTCTGGCTTGCTCTCCAGTTGCCAGATCCCTAGGATTTAATGTCGTGTTTTGGTTTTTCTTTTTAAATACAAACATACAGCAGCTATTTTGCACCAAATATCAAAATCGGGCTTTACTTTCCTGGTAACAACTATTTCCATTTCCCAATGTTCTTCCACGTTGAAGAGCTCGACACGACTCAGAACATATAAGCATTTTATTTGGGACTATGGAACACACCCAGAAAAGATTTTATTTTTTTTTTAAAAATCAGCTACACAGGCATGAAAAATTATACACAAAATAAAAAATGGTAAGCTCAAAAGAGCTTGATAGCAATTTTCAATCACATTCACTACTGCAAACTCAGAAACAAATCCTACAGACCACAGTGACAATTCATCTGAAACCAGTTTTGTGTCAGAACATTAATAGATGTGGCAGAAGACAAGCTTTGCCCTGCTGTTCTGGGACAAAGCAAGGCCTGGGTCTACCCAGCAGAGCCACCTAACAGTAGGCAGCTGTATCAGACAACACTAAACATCATTCCCAGATGACAACTCCTGAACACAGCAACAGAGAAAGGATCCAAAACAGGAAGTACTTACCTCTGGCTCATCCTGCCAGTCAATATTGAGCTCCCCGTCAAATCCTTTGAGGGTCAGCCCAAAGCCTCTCCTTCCCTTCTGATTGGAGGCCTCAACAATATCCTTCCTGCCTTGGCCATATTTTCCCAGACCTTCACCTTCTCGAAAGCCCATCTTGGCCTATAAAGCAAGCAAAGGGAGCACACTGAGGCAAGCAGACTTGAGTTTACATGCTCCTACTGAGGTCAAAGACACGCAGGGAAAATGGCACATCCCATCCCCCTGAAGTGATCTGAAGGCACTGAGCATTTTTAATCTCAGCTGTAGCAATGCCGAGTTCACTTCACCAAGACAAGACAAAAAAACCCCCAAGATCTGAAGAACGATGTTTGAGACCACAGCAAATTACAAAAGGTTCAGTAATGCAGGAACAGCCTGCTCAGAGGGAGAAGTAGTGAGGAGCCTGGAGCCATTCATCACAGTGTGCAGTAAGCATGGAGGTGCACAAACCAAAAGATGCTGGCACAGGAAAAAAAAATCATGTGATGATACTCTGCTGTGAACATGCACTCACATACATTACAGGCATCAGTTAAAACTTCACCTAAAACTCAGAGGAGGAATGCAAGACACACTGCTCCTGAAACACGTTCCCATCTCTTTGGTTAAAAGAAATACATTCATTGACTGATATTTTTTTCAGGCTTTTCATAAATTTTAGCAGCTAGTGAACAACAAAAAGCATGAACACAGTCAGTTTCACTCGTTCTAGTACACAATCACAAGACATGAGTAAGTAAAAGACTTAATCCTTAAGTTTCACTTAGAATGAATGTTACGGATATACGCCTTCCTGTGAGAAGGAACAAAAACATCATCTATTACCAATCTGTATGAGAAACACCACAAGACCTGACAGGTTTTATACAAAGGTACAGGATGTTTTCGCATTGCCTTTGCTACCTGGCTTAGAAGTGACCCTGAAACATGCACACCAGATGTGACAGACACCGAGCCTGTTATACACTGGTTTTCTGAGGACGGAATTTTGAACAACCAGTAATTAAGGACTATTTTCCTTTTACTTATTGAATGCTACTAAATCATTCAACCAGACTTGATACCATATCAATCTTTATATTCAAATTTATGAGGCCTTCCAAACAAAAGCCTCCTGAATTCAGCAGTAAAAGCTCTTTCCTGTGCTGTGGCGACGGAAGGCACGCGTTCTAAGTGGCTCCGGAGAGATGTCTCCGAGTAAGAGAGAGGCTTGTGCTAGCATCAGCAAACTGCAGCCCAGTGCCAAAACACACATGTGGACAGATGCTGAATGATCAGCAACAGGATTTACCTACAGAGAGGCACAAGCAGCAACTCTCAGCCTCAGGATCCCATTGAGTTTTGAATTCCACAAAAGCTGAAAATTCTGTTTTCGTGCAGAGGTACAGTCCTGCTGGTCAGCAGCGCCCCACCTCCTGGAGAGGCAGTATCCCCCTGTTCCCGCTCCGAGGAGCGGCCAGCAGTTCCCAGCTTCTAGCAGAACAGACTGAACTTCTAACTCGGCAAAGGCAGGTACAAGCTGGCCTACGCCACGGCAAGGTAGATTGCTGAGCCCTGCTCCTGTGAGCACAGCACCAGCACAGACCAAAAGGAGACCCAAATTCAGTCCCCCACTGAGTCCCAAACTTCCTGTCACATTCCAAGTAATACACAACTACACGTCTCATCTTCTCTGCTGCCCTTGGAAATAACAGTTTTGTTTCTCTATTACCAAGAACGGAAGTTCTTTCAGGATGAGATACTCACGACACCACAGTGACAGAATTTGCATCAGGAAATAAGCGCAACGGCATGCACCAAGAGACTCCTCTTCTACTGCTGCCTTTAAACTCAGGAACAAGTTGCTGAATTCGGGACTACCACGAGACAACCATTTTCTTTGAACTTCCCAGAAGTATTTTTCTTCCCCACACTAACACTGTGCAATCAAGGGGTTGACAGTCACCTTCACAGCTGCTATCATTCACAACTCCCTGTGTTTCCAAGACATTTCCAGCCCTCATAATGCAGGGCAGCATTACTTGAAAGCAAAAGAAATATCTCAGTAATTAAGGTAATAATTCTACAGGGCACGCTAGCCAGCCTCCGAGACCAAACAAACTCATCACAGAATTTAAGGCCTTTCTCATTTGTTAACTCAAGCACTGCAAAGTAACACACGGTAGGACCCTTTTTCCAAGCTCAGCAAGCTGCCTGACCCAGAGATCCTTCCCTTCATATTCACCTCCCTGCTCCTAGGCCTTGAACATGAATCAGCTTCCTTTTTTTATCAGATCCCCTTCAACCACGTTCTCTCAGCCTCCCCCAATTGCTCAGCAGCTGGCTCAAAGAAGCAGAGAACCCTGCTACAAGGAGGATCGGAATCAAAGTCTCTTAAAACAGACTGGTCTTTCCACTTTGCTCTCAGCAGGTCTTAATGGTTTGGTCCAAACCTATTTTGACCTACCATGAGCTTTTGGGAGACACTGTTATACATTGAGTAGCGAGATGAAGTACCCTCCACAAGAGAGTCTTGTTTGAACTCGTTGCTGAAGACAGGTCTTTTTTCATCATTCTCGCTGTCAGACCCACTGCTGCTACTGGAAGACTCTGAAAACAAACACAAATAAAAGTGAGAAAAGTTAGTACTAAAATAAAAAGAAAATGAAAGACATCTCAGTAATCACATTAAGAACTATACAGTGTGACTCATAAAATCCTCTCAACACACAGAGAGGACACTTCAGTATCTCAAGTGTGCTACAGGAAGAGCACAAGTGTAACATAAACCCCCCCGTGGAACCAACACCTGGTTATCTGCCTCTGTCTCAGGGACATACACAACCTCACTGAGCCAATGGATTCTGGCAGTCGGGCCGGGCAAACCCCATTACAGCAGCAGAGCAGGCCACAGCGGGACCACGACAGCATGCTGTGATGTGCCCGACCTTCACAATGACCCCGAGGAGCCGAGAAAGTCCACAGAGGTTCTCTCCCAGGAATAATGACTATTACTGACAGCTTAATAAACCATACTGGATTTCCCTCAGTTTCCTACCTAATTACAGGTGTAAACACACCCCTAACTTAACCAAAAACCCACATCAAGTACACAGGCATCTACCAAATGGCCAACACTGCAGAAAGAAGAGTTGGATCCCTTAGTCCCCGTATTAAACTTCAGTTTGACTCCACTCTCCACCGCGGATCCAGAAGTTCACTACAGCAGATGAGACAGTTTTTCACCTCTAGACTTTACTGATACACACAAAACTAAAGGAAAGGTAACGTTAGAAGACTCAAATCTAATTTAAAAATACCCTGGCAGAAGCAAAGGTTTGAGGAAGAAGTTAATCAAGTCAATAGTCCAATCAATGTAATAAGTACCCCTATAAAAGAAATAATTTTGTCACCTGAAAGTCACCTGAAACTGATAGAGCACAGCCTTCAAGGGCACCAAACAATGAGGCTTCATCTATGCCCAGTTCCACCCTGGGACCTACTTGGGAACAACCTAGGCCTGTATGAGTGGCATGGTCCTCACTGCTGCTCTACAGTTCCGAGGTGCCCAAACCTCTGCGCTCTGGGCTGGATGTAACTGGGATCTGGGCAGGAATTGTGGTAGCCGGATCATTCGTCCCACTGCCGGCTCCGCACCAAGTGGGTAGCGAGGGAGGCCCTTCAACCCACTGAGTCCTTCCGCTTCTCCTGTGGTAATATCACTATAAGGATGAAGCAATGGCACAAGTTTCCTTCCTGAAATTTGCCTAGCACATCAGTCATACCGAAGTTACTGCCGCAGGGCAGGCCACACAGACTGCTGGAGCAGCAGCCCGCAGCAGGCACAGCCACGCTCTTCATCGCGCCTCTGCCTCTTGAGCCTCCCTTGTTTCACTGAGCGCTAGAAATCGTTCTGTGCCACTTCATACAACTAGGAGAAATTGAACTACGTAAGTTGCCCTGAGATAGTGCAGAAAGTTCTTGCTAGCAATCTCCTTCTGTTTATCACTCACAAAGGAATTATTTAGCTCCATAAAAGTGTTCAAAAGAAAAAAAAAAGACATTATCATTACCTAGAAAGGAGAATTGAACTTCTATGTTTTTCTGATTTAAAGAAAAACACAGATTATTTCTCTCCCAGATCTCTGTATTTTCCTGTTACAGAAAACTGAGCATCAATGAAGTAACAGGAAACAGCTGGAGAATTAGCAGAGAAAGGCCATCACAAGAAAGTGAAGGGAAAGTGAAAGACACCACAGTGAAACACACGGCTGTGACATATTTCAACACGTGCTCCATTCTTGTTGCTCTACCACCAGATTTTAAGATTCAGAACTCGTTTCCCCACATAACTGCTACGTTAGGGTTTTACAGTATCAACCTTTGAGGCTTCCAGCTCGAACCAAGGAAGGCTATGACTTAACTTGTGTTTGCAATATTACATACCCATCTTGATTTTCAAACGTCTGTTACACAAGCTACATTTCTCTTTCCTTCACAAAGTTCGTAGATGTGAACAGGACCACACAGGATGTTGCTTTAGGGTCAGTTACTGCTTTCTGCCTCTCCAATACACAGCTTTAATTAACTTCACCGCCTGTTTTCGAGCTGTGTCTTATTTGCAGAGGCTCAAGATGTGCCTCAAACACAACAGCCACTATATAAATCCCAAGAAAGTCCCTTCACAAGTGTTCAAAAGCTCTCTCCCCCAACCTTCTCTCCCCCATTTGAAACCCCAATGGGTGTAACAGACTACTAAACAATTAACCCTAACCAAAATGTTGTCCTTGAACTGTATCAACTTGTTCCTTAAACATTATGATTCACCGCCTATTTTGACCCATATATGAACTCAACAATCAAGGGAGAGGGAAATATTTTAAAAGATATTGCTTTGAATTTGTTAGCTCAGCCTGAGTGCACGCAGCAACCCCTACCCCAGCTCTCACACCCTGCACCCCCAGCCTTGCCAGACACACTATAGGCTGTCGCTACAGCTACTCCAAAACTGGCCCACCCATCTTCCATACACAGCCCCTCCCATTTTCACAGGATGAAGGCTTCTTTATCTGTTCAGGCCCCTTTTTCACCAACACTTTATGACCACGGGAAATCCCAGGACTCGGATGCAGCGGGCATGACTGTGAGGCAACCTGAAGTACCGCTCCGGGTGAGTTTAAAGCACCCCGCAACAGCGATACCAATTGTGTAGGGCACTCGCCTCACCCTTGGCTGCAGGTGAGAAAGCACACTCCAACTTGAGAAAAAGTAGGCAATTAATCTAGTTAATTCTGAAACAGCTTTTCTTTCTGAAACCCAGCAGCTGTGAGCTCTCACAACTCCCCCCCCAAGAATCACACTGAGCCAGAAAACAAACAGTGCTACAATGGAGGAGTCCCTACCATCCTGTCCTTTGTATTCATCTCGGTTTCTCTCATCTGCAAAAGTGTGACAGGATTACTAACTTTATTTTTTAAGCAATGAGGGATTATGAGGTTTCTTTACAACAAAACATCCACAACTCCTCACTACTGGAAGTTTCCAAACGAGAAATAACTGCTGAGTCTGAAGAGATTAATGCTGCTCATTTATTACAAGAATCTTTACAGCTTTGGACCATGCACTTGTCGCCTACCTCGAGTTCTATTTTCTACGTCTGAATTCATACGACTCCCAGACTAAACTGTTTACATGAGATTTTTATGAGGCTAAAAAATAAAAATCCCGCCAATCCAAGTTTGTGAACAGAAATAACACAGTTTTTCTCCTAAAGAGAAAGCATGCCCTTGAAGTTCAGGTGATCAATTAGGATTTAAGAGACACGGGTTCAATGCCTCGTTATTAGTTAGATTCCCCGCAGTACCGTATTACCTCCAACCTTACCCTGAGTAGTATGATTACTGAATTGAGTTTCGTCATCTGAAGTAGAACTGAGGGTTAATCCCAAGTCTTCTATCCTCTTCTTTTGCTTCTTTTGGGGGCTGTTAAACTCAGGTTCTGTCCTTCTCTTCATTTTTGCTGAAAGAAGATGATCACACTTGGTAAACATTAAGCAAATTAACTTTCTCCTGCATGCTGAAGGGTGAGGTGCAGCAGCATGGTGGCATAAATCATTTTATGGGCTATTTCACACTACGCTTCTCAACTTTGGCTTAGGAAAAAATATTGGCTTCTTTTGAACCTAAATTTTTTAATAGCCAGGCTAACTAAACAAACATGCAGAAGCTTCCCTATTACCGATGACTTCAATTTCAAGTAGTTTCTACAACCTACTTACCATTAAATGCTAGTAGCTGAAGACACGCCAGATGTCAGCACTTAGATAACTAAAATATACAACAGCTGGTTACTACTAGTGAATCAAAGACTCATTTTATGCAAATGCAGCACAAAAATGAGAAAATAAGATCAACCTAATGGCAAACATGGAAGGTGGAACCAATTTGTCACAAGAGACTGGAAACACCTCTGATCTCCTCTGCACGTGCTAATTACCAGAAGAGCTTTCTTACATGAGCTCCGTAGCAGAGCTTTATTAAACACACGTGCTCAAGTTGGGGGCTGTTTGTGTCTTTCACCAGAAATCACTGGCAAGGCACCAAACTTCTGGCTGTGGCTGATAAACCCAGAAGAAGGACCAGCGCTTGAGGCGGAGTTAACAGACACCAGCTGGGAAGGCCAGCCGAGGACAAGAGCCAAGGAACAGGAAAGCAGGGGGGGAATTACAAGGCGCAGACACTTAGAACACTAGCTAAACCCTCCTGTTATTGATAAAAAGCAATAAAACCTATCACTGTTTATCACCCTCCACAGGAGGGCTGAGCTGGGGAGAGGGGCCCCAGGCGCCCAGCTCCGACCCTCTGGCGTCCAACTTACTTCCACACACACGGGGCAGCTTAACGCCAATTCCTCCGCTCATCCCCACGCCTCGGGCTGCAAAGCCACCCCACAGCCCCCTGCGCCACGGCTGAGGCGCCTTTTCGCTTCCGCCAGAGGTTTATTTACAACCAGCTCGTATTTATTACTCTCGTGCGGTGCAGGGCGAGGACTGCTGCTCGGGGTGGGGTTTCCCGGGGTATTTCGTCTCCATACTGGGTTACCTCTAACAAACCGGGAGCAGCGTCCTGTTTCCCCTCGGGTGCTCCCGCAGGAGGTTATTGCGCCGAGCTCCCGCTGCCCCCTCCTCCGGGGGTCTCCGCCCCCCTAACGGTGCCTCAGCGGACCCGCCTCCCGCTGGCGGCCAGCCGCGCCCCGTTACCTGCCGGGGCAG
>VWZZ01005166.1:282914-297408 GCA_013399095.1 Psophia crepitans | reverse complement strand
GCCCCCTCCCGCCACCGGGCCTGGGCCGGGCCGGCCCGCTCTGCCCTGCCCTGCCCTGCCCGCTGCCAGCGGGGCAGGCCCAGCCCCCTCACTCCTGCCCCGCAGAGGTGAGGTAAGGGGGCACAGGGATGAAAATAGGTAAAGTTTTCGGTAAAATGTTAAATATATATGATTTTTGTAAACATGTTGTATATAAAAAAAAAGTATATAAAGTGCGTTAGCGCACAAAGAATTCAGCCACCGCCTTAGAAAATGCTATTTTTAAAGAAAACCGGCTTTTTTCGTGCTGCCGAAGGAGCCCTGGCTGGCGGAAGGGAAGCCTGGAGCCGCCTCACCATTTACCGCAGCTCCGTTACTGTGGCTGAAGGTGACGTAAGGCCAGCGCCGATACAACTCTTCACACACCAAAAGCCTAATACGTGTCGAGAGATTATTTGTCATAATGATTTCAGGCACTAATTGCGCTCTTGTAATTTGCCTTGAGCTTGAAACCCGGGGGCGTGCAGCTGAGTACCCACGCGTGGATGCCTCATCTCTGACACCAGAACCAACCCAGCTGCACCAACGGAGAGCAGCGTGCCATCTGGAAAGGGCAGCCTGTTGTTCCCCGGTGCTGTGAGGTACGTGTGTAAGCAGGTGAAGTTACAGCAAGAGGGAGCGGCAGGAGGGAGCACCAGCAGCAGGCAAAACATCAGCCAGAGCACCTTTGGAAAGAGCCACACTCACAGTGCGGGGAAGGGGAGAAGGCTGGATTGTTAAATTGCCCACAAAGTTACATGACAGTTAGTGCTTGGTGAGCCTTAGCAGTAACACAGTAGATCAGATGTGCAAGAGAGAGCATGCGTCAGAGTGATCTTGGAACCATGGATCTGCAGGAGTCAAACAGCACACCGTCCCTCTGCAACAGTCCCGTTGCATAATCTACGCTGTTCCCCCCAGCTATTCCCACGGATGCTGACACACAGGGAATTGCTCTCAGAGTGTCCGATTACCCGGGTACATGACAGCTGCCTCCCAGCAGAAAGCACCAGCCCTGCTGCGCATCAGCTGTGACGAGCTCAGAGCTGTGATCTACATCCTGTGTGCCAGGCTGAAGCAGCTTGATATCACCCCAAGACAGGTAACAGTTCAGGGCATGACATCTGCGAGCAGACCTTCAGATGTACAATCAGCTAGAAGAACCTTAGACCAAAGGAGTATTAGAAATGGGGGCATCTTTTCCAGAAGCTGAGTGGTTGGAGCATTGGCTGACACTTCAGTACGTCTAGTCGTCAGCTCTGTATCTGGCAGTAGTTTTATGGAGGAACTTAATGAACTGGTAAGAGCGATCTACTTTTGTCAGTTAAATGTTTTTGCAAGTGAACGGTGTTGCTACTTAACCTCTCTCCCTGGCCCTTTACACACTACACACCTGCTGCTAACAGGGGAAAAGGTTTGGTGTACCGCTTATGTTCTTCAGATTCAAGGGAAAAGACAACACACTCAGAAAGCACCCAAAGAACAACTCTGATGCTAGGAGAAGCATTATCCTTCTCTGCAATATGCATAAACACCAACATAACAAAATAAATATATTTAGCAAAATGAAACACGCAAAAAAAAAAAAAAAGCACAGCAACATTGAAGAGAGACACAGTAGAATCGGCAGTCCTAGGAACCACAGTATTTTCCTCATCAGGAACAGCTATTCCAATGTCAGGCTATTTCATATGCTTTCTGAGGAACCCTCTTCTCTCGGACATCCTAGAGAGCATATATTCGCAAAAGAAACTTTCAAGAGCCCATACAGAAAATGAACATTAGAAGGGAAAGAGAAAAACTCAAGATGCAATGGCTCCTTCACAAGAGAAACCCTTACACTAAGATTTTAAGAAAGTTGCCTGGCCCACAGATCAGACCTACTTCCCCTGTTTAAGACCTACCACTTAACTCTGTCAGAACGCACTACTTTCTCAGGACAGCATCATCATTCATGCACCTTTTTAATGCGATCTTTCTTTAGCAGAAGATGATCAGAAGTATGATTGTATCTACTGAAGTACCATTAGGGCAGCCAGAGGCTTGAAGACTTGGGTTATTAATTCCTGAATACACCAAGTCTGTTAAATAACTTGAAAATAGTCACGTTGCTTACAGCAATCAAAACATGAAGCAAAGTCATTAAAATGAGACAGTCTGTGTTTTCTCAAAGAAAATCTACAGGCAAGAGAAAGACATTCACCTCAGTAGTTGCACCAAGGAAGACTACTGCAGAAATGGATTTATATTTTCCTTCTGAAACAAAATAAACATAGAAACAAGAAAGTACATACAAATAACCAAAGAATATTACAGATGAGAAGGGCTTCCCCCATCCTCTTCTCACAGTGTAAAACAGTCCTTTCCATGTAACACCTAAGTCAAAACCATACGCCACTGAAAACGGAACTTCACAGACAAGTTCATGATAGGATGAGGCAAGATTTACTCAGTGTCTCAGGGATGGGTGATTCGCTATGAGGGCAGTACAACCCACAGCTCACAGCAATGTTTTGTAAACAATAAATGCTTCCTTTCGTGCCTTGTGGTTGCCTACAGATGCTGCTTTCCTACCTTGCCAACAGGGCGCTGCGCTAGTTCAGATGGCAGCGCTTCCAAAGAGGCAGAGGCTCCTCTCTGCTGCTGACAAGAGCTACGTTTCTGAAGTCATTGCTAGTAACTTCAGGATGCGCTGGCTCCCAATTCTAAAACCCTTTATGCAAAAGTCTGAAGAGGGAATGAACCAAAGATACTGTATGAAAAGATCACTAGCTAAGGAATTCTGGAAGATTTAATACTCTCCATCCCTATCCAACAGAAAATGAGTAACATCAACAGAGCAATCGGATGGCCAGCAGCTCAGCTTACGGTGCGTTTAAGCACTTAAGGCTGCCAGGGTCCACAACCCACCCTTTGCCACCTTTACTGCCAGAGGCCCAGGACCACTCTAGCTGCCATAGGAAATTCAAGAGGAAAACCCACATTGGCAAGTTCTCCTGATACACCTCTCCTGCCTGCTGTTGGGGATGGCCAAGTTCTCAAACAGCTCCGGCCATTCCCTCCGCTGCCTGAAGTAAGGGAAGCTGATGTACACATTTAAACATGTCATTCACTAAGCAAAGGGCAGCGATGCATACAAACTATTACATTACACTGAATAGGTCACAAGCAATCGTGGATGGAAGCCTAGCTTTTGTATGTTAACCATCTAGCTTAACGGCAGCCTGCTCGCTCACAATCCCAGTTCTGTCTTGGAGATCAAGCTTCTGTACATTCATTTAAAAAATAAAGTCCTTCTTCCAAATGCTGCTAGTTCTCAGCTCCAGCCTCTTCAAAGAGTCTCTCCCTCCAGATGTCCAGTCCACTCATCCAGCAGAAGTCAACCAAACACCATCAGCTTGGTTCCAGGCAGCACACAGACAAACGAGTCCGCAGTGACAGTGTTTAGATAATGTAGTAGCGTTCATGGTAGTAAGAATCACCCTCAGCGTCCTCACTGTCACAGCTGCTCGTTGACAAGATGGCGTAGATGGAAGAAATGACACTGCTGTCATTGCCTGTGGCTGGTTTCACCGACACATTCTGTTTCTCTGCATTCAAAACACACAGATACAAGAGTTAGTGCCCACTGTACCCACAAGGCTGCTAAATTACTAGTTCTCTTTGAAACGTCCAGCCTCGCACTGTCAGCTTGAAATAGGTCTTTCAAGCTGCAGGGCACGGTCCTTTTTTCCTTTCAATTTTCAGCATGAAAAGAACAAAGGGGAGGGGGTTGGTGGTTTGTTTTCTTGAGTTTCCTGCATGGCTTTTCCTGTTAAGACAGCACAGATGAGGAGACATTCTCCACCCTTTCACAGGCACGCAATAGGCAATGGAAGTGGCTAACTACTGCAGTGCCTTGCCAGGTAAGAAAGGACAAAATGGGGTAAGGAACCTCAAACAAGTAACGCTTGCTCAGGATACCCAGGGCCCCATCAAAACCTTCGTGTCTTTAAGCGTGCAAGCTTCCCACGTGCATCACTTCTCTTTCAGCTGGTTTCTTCTTTGGAATTTGTGTTTAAATAGGCACACAATTATATTTGCCTCAAATCAAAATCCTTCTATCACTGAATAAAGACACTGCACAGAAACAATTCACCCTTCCTCCTAACGTGTGTCACAGAGAAGCTAAATGATTTTCCACCAATAGCCATTTATAGGGGATAGATGTTCTAGTTATACCAAGGTAGGCTATGAGCTTATTTGTTTTTTGTTCAAACGAGCATGAAGACCACTGGTTTACCATACAGAAATGAAGTGGGCTCCAATGAAGGCACCAACTTCATTTAATAACCGTTAGCTACTTCAGCGGTGCTACGGCGCACTCTGCAGATGCACGTATTACACAAGAGCAGTGTCAGTTCTGCGGAGGTGAAAGCAATTCACGAAGCCAAGCTGGGCAGCCTCTGAGCAGTGTAGCATTTCCGGGGGGAATCAGACCGAGTTGGTTAAACTGGCAGCAGTTTCAGGTTTGAACTAACACTGCTTAGCAGTGTCATTCTGTGCCACCACGGAGAACCTGGAATGCTTCAAAAGCGCCTTTCATTAGGTGAAAGGCTTGACACATTGCAAAATGAAGGATCATGCACCTCTACGAGAGGAAAACAAGACAATTACTTAAGGGAACACAGAAATAGAGATTTGTTAAGGAGTAGCAGGAAAAGACTTCTATGTTTCAGCACCTAGATACCAGTGTCAAGTGCTCTAGAAACAAATTTGGGAGAGGGAAGCAGAACAGGAATACCCCATACTGGAGTTTTACTTAAAGCCACCACTGCCGTGCAGTCTTTTAGCTACAACTAGGCAAGAGGTTATGCATTTAAGCCACAGTGGCTTTAATTCCACAAAAATTGATGTGGCAAAGCAACTGCCAGTTCAGCTGTACTCTTACATGACACACCAACTTCAGACTTCCTGCATAAATCTAGCACACAGAAGAGAATTCATAGTTTCTCATCAGGCACTGCTCTGCTGAGTTTTTGCAATGATGTAGCCAACAGTTTTAATCAAAGGTGCCTGGTAAATTATTCAAGGGCAAATCTATATAGTTTTATTTAGTGATCTCTTTGAAACAGCGTAACCTTTAGCATGGTTAAGTTGTCCCGCTCAACTGCGAAATTCATACTAAAGTATTTTCCAAAGTTCTTTTTATTAAATTTATTTTACTGTACGGTAAAGCTACTTATACAATATATCTTAAAATTAATTTTCTAGTGTTTCGGCCGCATTCCCCAAGCATCTCCTTGGTATATAGGTGCCAAAGAAAGTTGTACAAAATAGATGGAATGAGAGATTGTACTCATCATGCCACATCCACCCACCTCTCACCTTTCCGCTCTCTGATAAGGGTCAGGCGATGCTCTTTCATTTCCACATCCAGTTTTTCTACCATCCTGTCAATGCAGTTATCCAGCACCAGAGAGCGCGTCTTTGATTTGATCTCCTGCCTGCAGATAGGGCACTCCACTTTACGTTTTGTCCACTCATTGATACAGTAGGAGCAGAAGCTGTGCGCACAGTTCAGAGTGACCGCCTGTGAAATTCGAGGGAAGGATACTTACCAGAGCATGCTCACCCATGCGTTGTCAAGAAAAAATACTGAAGTCAGAAAAACATTAGCTGAACACTTCCTATAAGGGAAGGGGTGTGGAGAAGCCCAAAGCCCCTTCCTTTAGCCTTTGTAGGGGTTACACAAAAACTATCCCATGCCAGAGTGCTGTTAAGTTTTGCAAGTTAGTTGATGGACTCACCATAGATAACAGCAAGTCAGAAACACAGACAAAAATAATGAATTCTATTATAGATTTCACCAACTTGAAAAGGATGAATTATGGAAAACTCGGATACTGCAGAACAGCATTTTAAATTACTGAGAAACCAGAAATTAAAATTTCAGCTAGCTCTTAAGTCATTACAACAAGGCTAATGCATCAGGTTCCCTGTAGCAGAATGTAATGGAACTGAAGTTCTAGCAAAACACGAACAGAAATAACAGCCTACATTTCAGGCACAGCCTATCACTTCTAGAATCAAATGAAAGCAGGCCAGTTTCTCAAAGAAAGGGTTTATCTGCACAATACAAACATGTCAGGACTTGACTGAACACTGCACCTCCCTTCCTTTACCTCTTCCTATATCTAGACCTGAAGCAGTCCAACCCTAGTCAACTTAAAAGCAAGGTCCACCACAAAATTATTCTTCCCCAAGCAGGCTGTTAGCAGCAGCAAAGACCACCAGTTCAAAAACCACCCAAAACTGCTGCAAGCCCATATGCATTTTAGGATTAAGCACTCATCCCTGTGCAGATAGAGACATTAAAGCTGAACTCGCTGCCCAGAAGAAGAGCTAGGGCAGACAGAATGGGTTTCTGAACCAATCCTTACCCACAACTCACTGTGGGGCTGTTGGGACTGTTACACTACTGAAGTAAAGACATAAGCTTGACTATTGCTTTAACAGAACTACGGACAGCTTCTCAAGTCTCTTCTTTACTGGCAAACCCATACCGGTTCAAACATACCTCGATGAAGTGCTCAGAACATATTGTGCACTGCAACTCATTCTCCAACACATCGTTCATCTGATTCAACACCTCTTCTTTCTGGGCTCTCACCTTTTCCTTCTCCTCCTAGTGGAAAAGTACATATGGTCACACACCAACAAAGAACAAGGTTTTACGTGACATAATATTGGCAGGAAGTGCGTGTGCAAGGGAAGGTAGTACAAGCAGAAAATCATACAACTACAAGTCTCCGCATGTCAAGGCTGTGTCTATTATATACCCAGCTCCGTAACCTCTCCTCTTTGTAGTCACCATAGCGCTGAGAACATTCCCACCCACTGTAGAGAACTTACAAGTAAGAAAAACAGCTGTTATCAAAATTCCCTTCAGCCTAAAGCAACTACCAGCTGGATCAATCTTTTCAGAATTTCTTGCAGCCTCTTCCCAGCATGAGTTTGGTTTAAGTCAGCAGAACAGTTGTTTCGATGTCTCATGCAAAGAGCAAAACACCAGAGAAAATATCTCAAATATTAAAAAAAGAAAAAGCCTAAGAATTTAGACCATTTACTTGCATTTAACTGCCCAATTTTTTTTGTTTGGAGTTAAATCGGGTTCCTAGGTACCTACTCTAACTTCTAAAAATAACAAAGAAATTCTTCCAACTGAAGCTACACTTGAAACAGCAACAGATTTGCAAACTTGACCTAAAAAAACCCCCAAACCAAACGTAAAGCAAACAGTCAGAGGTGGGTAATGTGATAATTTCCAAGAGTAAGACACAAGAAAGGACCTCCTTAATTATTTTCTACTCCACACCTTGTGTCAAGGGCGTATCATTCAAATTCCATGTTGTTTCAGTCCTACGCTCCTTTGTAGGCCTGCTGGAACACTCAGTTTTACTTGAATGCACTCTAACTGAAAATGAAGCACCTCATTTTTCAAACACACTATTTTATTTTTTTTTTTAAAAGAAAGGGTGGGATAGGCCCACTTCTCCTGCACAATACACCATTCAGGTGCTCCGGGCTTTCTTCATGACAGAGAAAGATCTCGTAATGACTGTTCAACACGACTTTATGAACAGGGCAAGGTGTACCCTCCTCCAGTCCTGGAAACTAGAGTCAGCTGCCACCTCAAAATACCCGAGTTTTTCACTATCGGAGGCAAAGTTAAATAAAGTGTGTCCTCTGCTGCAGCATATCATATTTCACATATGAATAAAACTGAGAATTCAGTTATTCCTTACCTTGGTTTCTTCCAGTTCTTTGTTCTTGGCTCGAATTATCTCCTCAAAATCTTTTTTACTACGGCTCAGTTCTTCCATCAAAGCATGATGCTGTAACAATACCATCCCAGAAATTATGAGAGTGCCATTATCAGCTATCATATTAAACATACATGGCCATAATCACGAGGTTCAGCATACTTATTTCTCCTAATCTCCTCCTAAAGAGAGCAACACATGTCTATAAGGCAGTGTAACCTGAACTTAAAATTGGAATGTAGTGCCAGTTATTGATGACCTTCCCAGTGTCCTGGTACTTCTTATTCTCTCTCCCAGGTTACTCTTTCCTTTCAGTCAGGTTCTACAGCCACCATTTTGAGCGCATCCGAGACATTTGAGTACCAAGGGGTATTTGGCACATAAGGATCACGGAAGCTTGTCAGCACACGCAGGGTTACCTGAAACTGTTTTCACAAGAGCTTTCCAACAGGCCTTTTCAAAAGGCCGCTTTCAAAAACGTTCCTAACCAAGAGTAATTTTTTTCCGTCCAGTTAAAATTGTCAAAACAAATTCCCCAAAACCCGATAACTAGCAGACAGATCTCACACAAAAGCCCACCAGCCTAAGGACCAAACCCAAATAAAAATCCTTACATCTACTTAGCACTTTCAATCTGAATGCTTATTCTCACCAAATTTGCTGGCAAACAGCAACTCCCACAAAGGCAGGTCTGCCGTTTTCTGACAGAAATGTGGTCCATGGGTGAAGATCATCCAATCTGCACCTGAGGCAAAATCCTAGTCTTCTACCAAGAGGCCAAGAGCACTAAGACAGACTTAAATATCCAAGATACACAGTTAAACTCATAACTACTTGCCTCTTGCAGGACCTGGGCCAGTTGCTCCTTCAGATTCTTTTCCCCATGTTGCCACTTTCCTCCCTGAGTAAACAAAAAAAAAAAACCAAGGCAAAAGACCTTTTTGCAGGAAGAAAACTGTTTTAGGGGGAAAAAAATACTCAAAGAAAGCAAGGGACAGAAAATTACTACTTTGCACGCTCTCTTTAGAGGATATGCTTAAAGAAACTACACTGGTTTTCATGAAACCCTGAGATGTCCCACTCTGGTGTTACACATGTGAAACAGAGCCATCATTTACTGTGAAGAGTTAAAATAGATCTATAATTTACAGTTACATACTTGGAACACCTCCACATTATTCTAGCTGTAAAGACACCGGCACGTTCATAGCAGCAAAGAGGTCAGCAACAACTTAAACGTGAGAAAAAGCTGCAACTCTCCCTGAGCACACTCAAAAGAGGTCAGACATACCTACAGCTCCGGCTGAACTTCCCCTTGTGCCTAAGCGCACAGCTCCAGACTCTCTGTACTTCTGACACAGGTATCTTGCCTTTATCAGCAGACTTTAAAGGAAGTAACTGATAAATTATGAAACTTACTCCAAGATTAATTCTTATTCCCTTTAAACCAGATTTTGAGCAAAGTCAAATAGAAAGACTTCAGTTTGTCATGTAAAAAAAGCTATTTATCAACATACACGTACTGTCTGAAGACACTTAGAGATTGCAAGAAAGGGTTTTTTGAAAGCCTGAAAAAAAAGTCACCTTGTCCTCTCTGTAACCACAGGAAATCAAGCAGAGACTTTGGTTGTTTTTTTTAATTTAAAAACATGCTTTTTTACCAACTGAAATGCCTTACTATCTCGCTGTAATGAACCTGTTTGTAAGAAAATTCAAAAAACTGTTTTGTGCCTTTTCCCTAATTCCCCATGTAGCCCAGTGCCTTCTGTCTCTGCACTTTCTTTTGGTACACATGCCTGGAAATTAAATCCTTCCAGGACAATTTTAAGAAGAGTTAATTCACACAGACTGTATCTCATTTTGGATCAATGCCTTACACTAAGCATTCCATAAAAATGAAGACACGGGCCAAAAAGATGACTACCATTATACCTCAAGCTTCTGCTGCTCTTCAGAGAATGTCCTCTCCAGCTCTTCCACCTGCTGCTGATGATGCTCTTGTTCCATGCACAGCTGGTCCTGCAGCTCCCGCAGCTCCTGCTCCATTGCCAGGATCTCCTTCTGAGCGCACTTCCTGCGCTTCTGCTTCACGTTCAGAACCGCTCTCTGCTTCTCCTGCACTTTGACCTTTAGCTTCATTATATCCACTAGAGTTTTCCTCAGCATTTCCAAACCAGTCCATGACTGTGTAAGACCAGAGCCTCTCTGGTCCTTATGGGGGACAGACACTGCTTTCTCAGAGCGCACAGGGCTACTACACACTGCACCACTGTCCTCCTCGCTTGGTCCAGGGGAAGGCAGCTTGACATCCATCTTCTCTGTTAACTGTTTGGCCTCTTCTGCCCTTCCCCGTGATTTACCCAAAGGTTCATTGACACAGGACACTCTGTCTCTTTTGGATTTGGAGTTTGAAGGACCTTCTGATTCAGATGCCTCCAATTCCTCCAAACTAAATTTACGTTTAGTTCTTGAACTCTTAGCTTTCCCCAGGTCATTCCTTTGGGCTAAAAAGGGTCTGATTTTCTCCCATTCCTCTTTAATTACTTCATACTCATACTCAGCAGTCTCTTTGTTTTCCAAAGGCACTCCCAACTGGATACGGTCTCCTTCAGCGATAGGATAGGCTTTTGAGGGATCCAGGCGCTGTTTGTTAAGCCATACTCCATTTAGACTCTGCAAACGAACAGAGAATCAGCAAAATTTAATATGCAGTTCGAGTCCTCTGCAAGTTATTTCTGGCAACTGTAAACATATCCAACCTCTTCAGTGTTGCAACCAAACAAGCCACCTCTTTAAATAAACCTTACAATATCCAACTTACTGGCTTAGTGTCCCTTTTATCACAGTTATCGCATTATATTATTTACCATGCATTGCATTATTCCCGCATTACAGATTTTGTGTACAAGCACTAAGAACATTAATACATCTACACGTGCAGAAGGAAAAGAATGAACTCTAAGGGGAAAAAAAACTGCCCCAAAGCTTCAGAAATAAGAGCTAACCAACATAGAGAAAAGACTCCACAATAGATCATTGTCAAGAACACAGAATATTGCAGTAATTATTCTTGACAATTCACGTCACCTGAAATTCAAGAAGAAACTAGAAAAAGAAAAGGAGCACAGCTTATACTGCTTAAAGAAAAAAGAGACAGTTCTTCCATAAACACAGGGAGAATATAAACAAGAAGGAAAATGTTCAAATCAGAAAAAGGGTTTTTAAATTAGACACTAGCTCAAGAAATAGTTTTGAAAAACACCACCACTCATCTGTGCTCAAGATGAACTGCAGAATCATTAACAACTGAAGTATCTTAAAGAGATTCATCAATAAAACTTGACAAAACGGTACCAGTCATAACACAGAGGCAGTGTCAGTAGCTAAACACCATAGCTGTTTCCAATCACGTAAAAGCTGTAAGCTTCAAGGTTATACAAGTACTGCAACAGAGTCTGGTTTAAGGGTAGTGTAACTTTAATAGTAGCGCTCCATTCCTTCTGACTAATCTGCTCTTGATCCATACATCCTTCAAATCTGCACGACACATTGAATGTTCTTGTGCTACCAGTGCTGTTTTAAAGCAAGTTTCTGATTTTAATTTTCAGTCTGAATTAGAAATTGGAGAGATCAAGATATAAAAAACAGATTACTGAAGCCAAAGTGAGATGTAGCTGAGGACTCTGATGTCAACACTTTATTCTAATCAGCTGAGGAGGACGTTCAGAAGAAACTCGTTTGAACATAACACGAAGCATGATTTGTCTAACAATAGATTCCTGCTGTAGTTGATTACAATTGAAACAATTGTGTCACTACAATAGGGAGAATCAGCTTACCCTTTCGTTAGCAGTACAAGAACATTATCCTTGTGAATACTGCCAAAACTCATAGGATTTATTTTTTTTTTAAGAGAGTAACTCAAAACAGGTTCACAGACCGTAAAGTGCCTTTGGAGCGACCACAATGGTCTGAAAAACGCTAAACTGAGAGACAAATCCACATAAAGCAACACAGTTTGCATCCTACTGGCAGCAGACCGAAGCTTCCTGCTGGAAGTGCACAACAGACCAGACACATTCCCACGGACCTTCGAGTAACTTTATACCATATTATATCATAGCCCATACATTGTCTGAGCCCAAGCAGGACATTCTCCTCAGTGAATCTCAGAGTAGAAGGTCTTCAATCAGTCTCCGTACCTTGTTATCCTTGACAGTCCATTGCCCTTCTGCATTTTGCTGGAAAATACAATGCTTACGAGAGATCATCAAGGGACACGTTTTTGACACCAGCTGGTACGTGAGATCTAATCCTCGGCCTATGGTTACCTAAAAATAAAGTAGTTTAGTAACTGCAGTCAGAAACAACATGGTAAATTCAGTTTACATGGTTTCAATTCAAGTGCCAAAGAAATCTATCGTGATTATATTCTTATAGCTATTTCCAAAGAGTTCAGGATTATTTTTTTTTTGCATTTAAACTCAAGAATAGATAGAAAATACAAACCTACAAAGTTTGAAATATTGCCTTTCTCTCCTACCGAGGAAAATTTGATTGCTCTAAGGCAGGTTACAGCCTTAGTCTCATGGAAATCTTCAGCAGCAGCAAAGCTGCTCAAGCCGTTCTCAGTCCTTCTGCGCCCCACCTTACCCACCACCTAACGACACCGTTTCTTCAAACCAGTACAACTGTTCCTGGGTCTCAAGCTTACTTCTTACCTCCTTTTGCTAGTTGCATCTGTTCAACTGTCTGTAAACAGGAAAAGATGCGGGAAAAGCTAGCCCAGCAAATTGTCATCAAATAGAAAAACACGCACATAACCGTGCCCTGAACGCACAATACTTTTGTAAATCACACCACCCACGTTAAGGCTCAGAAACTAAGCTGCATGCAGTTCACAACCAGTAGTGAAAGGGATCCAAATAATCTGATTAGACTCTAATAGCATCTTTGGACGAAGGAACATAATTCAATCGTACCGCTTCATAGTATCTTATTAAATCTGATCTAATTGCAGGCTGCCATTTAAAGTAGGCTCTGCTCTCCCTCCCTCCACTGCCTCCTTTACAAGAGTTGATAATCGCACACACTCGCCTTACTCACTGTGTGTCGCACAAGCTTTCAGTCAACTTATCATGTAATTAGACAACTGCATGGATCCAATGTAATACAGCAGAAAAAGCAGGACAAACACCTTTCAGCAGAAGCCCACAGTTAAATCTAGCAAAGATAATTAAAAAAGCACACTCTAGTTTTCAGGCATTAGATGAAGGCTGCCCTCATCTTCCCCTGCAATCCCAGCTCATTTGCATCACACCTTCCAAATCCCACAAGATGGCAGGATGCTGCAGTCAAGAAAAGTTCATTTGCTACACACTACCTGAGCAGGTACCATCCAAGTTTAAAGCGAGAACTTGGGACTCCCATGCCACAATGAAGCCTAAGGAAGCAGACGAAGATCATGAAAGCAAACTCTCATGCTTCATATATACCAGTGTTCAGTCAACCTGGACTGCAGATGGAAGAGGTACAGTGGCTTGGGTGGATAACGACTCCTGTTATTAATTGCTATTAACACTCAGTCACAGACACCTGGCACAAGTAAAACCAGGCACAGCCAGTCACAAAACCTCCCCTGGACCGAGCTCATTGCGCACTAGGGGGCTGAGACATTGCCAGTCGCCTGCTGGAGCTCACCACTGCCCAGAGCGGTGCAGGCAGGCCACAGCACAGCCCCACGCCTCGGCAGGGCAGTCTGGCACTGATATCTAAATCCCCAGCGACAGCAGCCTGCGCCAGCATGCCAGCCTGCGGCCTGGCAGGCCCACGGTACCAGGGTGCCATCGTGCCGTCGGTCCCCCCATTGCCTGCAACAAGGACTGGAGAGCCGTGCGGACCACCGCAGGAGTAACACCTTGAAGGAGACTGCACAATGAACGGAGTGCTGGCTGCACGGCTGGCAGACGCCTTAAGTCCCTCCCGAAGCATACCTGCACACCTCACGGCCTCGAACCCGCGATGTCACGAGACCGTACATCTGCTTGCAGGGTTGCCTAGCGTGGAAAGATGCACTGAGAGGGCTACCTGCTGCAGTGCCTAAGCACAAAGGAACGAGGTGCAGCAGGAACCCACCACACCGCCTGCCTGCGACCAGGCAGCGCTCCCACAGCCCCCCCAGGCCTGTTTGCCTGCTGGGCTTCGGGGAAACAGCGTGAGGACCCGCTCGGGCCTCTCCATTACAACATACGAGCACTGGAAAAGGGTTATTCTTGTACCACGCTGAAACAGGTTTAAAACACATCCTCAGTTACACCTGAGCCACGAAACTGAAGGGTGTTATGTGCCGTTACACCTCACCGAAGTGCCACCCTGCCCGTCAGGCGAGGCCTTCCCCCGGTGCCCTACCGTGCCACACAACTCCCATGCAGCCAGGAGACCGTGCTTAACGCCGGCCAGCGGCCGCCGCCGGGGCAAACCGGCCCCAAGCGCCAGTCTCGCTCTCCGCGCCTCGCACGTTACCGGCGCGCACCCGCTCCCGCGCCGCGCCCGTGGGAGGCCGGGCAGCGCCCCACCGAGCCGTCTTCCTGGGGCGGGGGGGCGAACGGCCGGCTCCTCCGAACAGCAATCGGCAACCGCTGCTCGGTAGCCGGGGCGGGGCAGGGCTCCTC
>VWZZ01005166.1:251380-282105 GCA_013399095.1 Psophia crepitans | reverse complement strand
CCGTCTCGGGGTGCCCCCGCTGGCTGCCCGCACCGCTGCCCCGCCGCCCGGCGCCGCGTCCGTGTTTTGGGAGCCCCGGGCGCGGCCCCCGGCGCTGGGTGCCGTTTAGCAATAGCGGGTGGTTTCTCTGCCTTGACTTGTAGTTCAAGCCCATTTTCCTGGGCACTGCGCACCCCCGGAGCGAGCTGGCACAGCACCGGCGGGTGGTGAACAGCCAGAAGTGTGTGCGCGCCGGGGGCAAGCACAACGACCTGGAGGACGTGGGCCGCGATACGTGCCACCACACCTTCTTCGAGATGCTGGGGAGCTGGTCCTTTGGGGATTACTTTAAGGTGAGGCAGCAGGAGCGGGCCCCCTCCGGCGGGAAACGCGGCCTTTCCCTCAGAGCCGCACTGCAGGGCCGGCTGCAGAAGGCCTTCTGGTGAGCTCCGAATTGCTCCTTGGAAGCTCCGGGGCCGCAGCAGAGGCAGCCGGCTGGTGCGCTGAGCCGCTGAACGTGCCCTGCGGACTCACGGAGCACTCAGTCTTTGAAAGCTGTGAACAGCACGTTCGCATCAAAGGTGTCCGTGTGGCTGCTGGTGTTGACCATATATGTGATGAAAAGAGGTTTCTACTTCATTTGGTGCTAGAAGGTTTGAAAAAGGCAGAAGGAAGGGGGTTTTTTTGCTAGTGAAAATGTTTTTTCCTACGGAAGGGAAATAAGCCCTGCAACTGTGCTGGCACATGAGTGTAGCCCCTGCTGTGATCTTGAAGGTCTCCCAGCTCTTTAGGGCCGTCAGTTTTGCACAGGCAGCAGTGAGCTGTCTCACTCGCCTGACCCTTATCCTGTTCTTTGCAATGTGCTCCAAAACAAGGAAGGGTGAAAGCAGCTGAAATTAACTTTGGTGTTTGACTGCTGTTCTAAAGAGCCTTCCCGCATTGCTGCGCATCTTGGATTACTGTGCTTTGTTTGTGTTCCCTGCCTGGTCAGGAGGAGGCATGCAGCATGGCCTGGGAGCTCTTGACAGAGGTCTACAAGATCCCCAGAGATCGTCTCTACGTCACCTATTTTGGTGGAGACTCCTCGTTGGGGCTGCAGGTAGATGAGGAGTGCCGGGACGTATGGCTCCGCCTGGGGTAAGTGTGTTAGCAGAGAGGTTCTGAGCAGCAGGTCCTTATGTTTCAGTCTCCCGTTTGCTCTTTACTTGACGAGAATCAGTTGTAGGGGCCACAAGTTGTGTTTTGAATGCATCTTGTTTATGGTTTGTTCGAACTGTTAACGTCAGCTGGGCTCTGAGTGCTTTGGAGCACTTGACCCTTAAGCTGTTCCTCAGATGTTTTCAGTCTGGAGGGGCTCTATACCCAAGACTGGCTGGCCTGTGTGTGAGGGTTCTCTGATCCTTTGCTTATTCTCCACTGTGAGCTGCAAAGAGTCCTTGCTCTGAAAGCTAGCAATGGCTGCCTCAGTGTGAGGGTGCAGCCATTGCAGAGAGCACTGCTGTGCTTTGGGACCTTGTTCCTGGCTGTCTGTTGGCTTTCACCCCAAAGCAGCCAGCTCTGTGCCACTGCTGGTGTTCAGCCATGTCCGCTCTGATCAGGTCTTGGATCTGCTGGAATTCTCTCTGGGGAGGAAGGTGGCTCTGCTGACCCAGTGGGGAGCCTGTCTCCATCAGCAGGAGCCAGACTGAGTTTGCCGGCCATTCTGGGCAGTGAGACAAACCTGTCTGGTTTGGCCCAGCTTGTTCCTGCTAAGGAGAGTAACTCTGTGGGAACCGAAGCAAAGGAATCCTAACGATTGTTTGCTACTGAATTTGTAGTAGTCAGGATGGATTCCTGCCTTACAGCTTTCCCAGTGATCGAGGCTACTGTGTGCTCTGCCACCTCTCTTGTGTGTCTTTCCAGTGTGCCTGCCAGTCACGTGCTTCCTTTTCCAATGAAGGACAACTTCTGGGAGATGGGGGACACAGGTCCCTGTGGTCCCTGCACAGAGATCCACTATGACCACGTGGGTGGTGGCAGAAATGCTGCGGCGCTGGTGAACCAGGGCAGCCCCGATGTAGTGGAGATCTGGAACCTGGTCTTCATGCAGTACAGCAGGTACCAGACACCGGGTCTGAACCCCAGAGCCTTTCCCCCTTGTCTGACTCCAAAATCGTACGTGTATGTTCTCGGACATCTCGCTGCTTTCCAGAAGGTGGCAGTACAGCAGCAAGAGGGAAGCTGTGGAGATGTGTCCAGTGGCTCTTGGTCCCCTTTGCTTTATTTGCCCTGTTGTCCTCCAACCTGTCCTGCCTATTCACCCTCACTGCTGCATCCCAGAGGTCTCTTGGGGTCTGCAGCAGGCTGGAGAAACCTGCAGGAGGAGAGGGCCACGGGCCGCTGTCAGGGAAGGCTTTTTTCCCTCCGTTATAGTCCATCCTGACCATCTGATGGTCAGATTCTGGCTGCCTGACAGTGCCAAGACAGGCTGCTGTTAGTCTTGGCCTTGAGCTTCCTTCTCTTGTGTCACTTCTTGTTTCCATCCCTTGTCACTCTTTCGTTCTCTTTGACTCACCAGCCCCGTTCTTTCACCCCTGAACTGACCCTTGCTTCTCTTTTGCCTTTTGTTTTTCCTCACTGGCTGACAGAGAGGTGGAGGGGAATCTGCTTCCCTTGCCACAGCACCATGTGGATACAGGAATGGGTCTGGAGAGGCTGGTGGCAGTTCTGCAGAACAAACGCTCCAACTACGACACAGATCTCTTCACTCCCATCTTAGATGCCATTCACAAGGTGACAGTGCTTCTGCTCAGAGTCACAGCTAAGCAAAAGTTCCTTGAATGCAGACTGCTTGTCCTGTACCGTAGTACAGCATTCTCTACACGTGATACTGTGTGATATTTTGAGACAGGAGGTGTGTCCAGCCAGGTCCAGAGAAGCATTCTAGGGAAACTGGGGAGAGTTCCAGGTTGGAAATCCGCTGGGATACTGGCGCTGCCGGTCCATTTTCCCTTCAAAGTTTCTTAAATTCCTCAGTGCCAGGGCATTGGCTGACCTGTCTTAGGTACGGAAGTCTTGGTCTGCAATGCTCTGGAAGGATTTAATGAGTATACCTTAGGTGCACAAGGTTCTGAGGTGTTTGAGAAGCGGAGGCTCAGGGGAGACCTTATTGCCCTCTACAACTACCTGAAAGGGAGTTGTGGCGAGCTGGGGGTCGGCCTCTTCTTGCAGATAACTAGTGACAGGACAAGGGAGAACAGCTGCAAGTTGCGCCAGGGAAGGTTCAGGTTGGAGATGAGGAGAAATTTCTTCTCTGAAAGGATGGTCGGGCATTGGAACGGGTTGCCCAGGGAGGTGGTGGAGTCACCGTCCCTGGGGGTGTTTAAAGAAAGGTTGGATGTGGTGCTTAGGGACATGGTTTAGTGGGTAATAGGTGGTGGGGGGATGGTTGGACTGGATGATCCCTGAGGTCTCTTCCAACCTTAATGATTCTGTGATGATTCATGTTGTCAAGTGTGGCCGGCTGCCTCTTACGCTTAAACGTTTCCTTCTGCAGGCCATTAATTTCTGCTGATCTACCTCTGTACTTTCTCTTCTAGGGCTGCAAGGGGCCCAGATACCAAGGTCTGGTCGGGGATGCTGATGTTGGGCGTGTGAATATGGCCTACCGCGTGGTGGCGGATCACGTGCGCACCTTGTGCGTGTGCATCACTGATGGCATCTACCCAGGCCTCTCTGGAGCAGAGTAAGGACACGCAGAAATAGCATGAGGCGAATGGAGTTAGGTCTAGAAAGGGATATGGACATCCAGGGGAGAGGTTCTGGTGTGGCCCAAGATAGGGAGTGCATGAGCTTTGGGGAGGTAAGAACGTGAGAGCCTGGCAGAGGTTTCAATCTGCAGACTGCCCCTTGGATGGGTGTAGAGGGTGGGAAGCAGCCGGCCCGTGTCGATAGATGAGGTCAGGGGAGCTGGGCAGGGGGCCATGCTGTCAGTGGGAGCTGGGCAGGGATGCTTGCGCGGCTGCCTGGTGAATCCTGCCCTGTTTTCAGACTGGTGCTGCGTCGGATCCTGCGCAGGGCTGTCCGCTTTTGCGCCGAAGTCTTTCATGCTCCACCTGGGTTCCTGGCCTCCCTGGTACCTACGGTAGTTGAAGTGCTGGTGAGTAAAAGCTACTGCCTTGGGAGGAGCAAAGGGAAAAGCATCACGTGTCCTATTCAGCCCCATGTCCCTTCCTGTCAGGAGACAGTCTTGGATGTGAGGGAGCTCCAGGAGGGTGTGTCTGGTGCTACGCATCGCAGCAGTAAAAACCTCTTGTCTCCTGATCATTTGTGATGGGAGGGAGGGGTCCTAGTGTGACCAGTGGTACAGTCAGCACAAGCGTGTGTGTCTGTGTAAGTGCAAGTGCGTGTTGTTTCCTGAGGGCAGTGGCTTCCAAGCCGTCGTATCTGTTTAAAGCCATCTGAAATTGGTCCCTGTCAGTACTAACAGCATCCTAAAAGGCAATGCTTTCTTACTGTTGTGAACATATGTGTTTGCTGAGAGATGCTGTGCAGGGGCTAGCAGAGGTGGATCACAGGGAGCTAGCCAGGAGACAGCAGCTCTAAGTCTGTGTGTGATTCTTCCCCTGTGCTGCTGTCCCTGGAGCTGTGTGCTGAGGCTCCCTTCACATGCACCTGCCTGAGAAACCTCTGTAATGCTTGTGGCCGGCTGTGAAATCCCCTGAGGAAGATGCTGAGGATGTTGTCGCTAACTGAGGCTCACTCCACAGGGAGATGCCTATCCAGAGCTGACGAAGAATACAGACCAGGTGAGCAAAGTGGAATTCACTGGAGAGAAACCCCATTGCTCATTATCTTTGTGAGGCACAAGTATGTGTGGCAGATTTCCTTGTGGGAGCTCTCCTAGATCCTTAGCAGGGACTGCTTGTGCTGGTATAACGCAGCTGTTGCTCTAAAAAAGCTGGAGTAGCTCTTTTGCTGAGTGCAAGTACCACCTGTCCTGGCCTGGGTACCCTTTGTCCAAAGTGCATTGGTGATGTAAGGCTAGTCCCAGCTTGCTGCTGCTGGCAGCAGCTGTGAGGAGCAATTTCTTTGGCTGTTTCAGCCGTGCAATTTTAATTGGGTCAGAGGCATGAATGTCTGACAGGGAGCGTTTGGCAGTCTCCAGCCTTCCCCAGGTGGATGGTCAATATTTCCTTGACAGGAATGGGGATAGGAGGCACAATGACTTTGGCACTGTTTAGTAATGCATCCGAGCCATGTTGTGGTGGATGCTTACAGAAAAAAGGCTGGTTGAAGTAGACGCTTGATTTGCTTTGAGCTGATTGTACCTTGGCTGGGCTGAGCTGGGGAACTCCCCAAGGTCTGGTGGCTAACCCTTCTTCTGATCCCTTGGGCAGATCATGGATATTATCAATGAGAACGAGGCCGCTTTTCTGTCCTCCCTTGAGCGTGGGAGGCGCATCATCGAGCGGACAGTGCAGCAGATGGAGCCCTCCACAAATTTCCCAGGTGAGTCTCCCTCGTCTGACAAGTCGCACTTAAAGGTGGTTTGATCCAGGTCCTCACAAGCCTTGCAGTCAAAACTGGTGGATGTCTGCCTTCCCCACGTGTTTTCAGTGACCTTCTAGCCCCAGGCAGAGGGGCAGATGTTGCTCTTTTCTCCAGACTGTAATTGTTTTCTAATACCTTGTTCTCACAACAAACTAGGCACCAGGACTGTTAGAATCATTCCCTCGCTGCTTTATTGACTGATTAACTAGGTCCTTACAAGACACAGCTGCAAGAAGAAGCTCAGGACCCAACCAGTGCAGCTGCCTGTCTAGGTGTGCTGCACTGAACTTTAGGAGGGATGGGGCTGTGGGTCATCATTAATACTCAGTCCCAGACAAGAACAACTGCATGGCTTCCCTTCCCCGTTACCAGTGCAGCTGCACACAACACAGGTGAATCCAGTTACCAAGGCACACACTAGACTGGTCCCATCCAAGCAGATCTTGAGAAGCCTTTGCTTTCCGCGTTGACACAGCATTCGTGTCCTCCTTTTTGTCCTACAGCTGAAGTAGCCTGGTCTCTCTATGGGAATTTGGGATTCCCTCTGGATCTGATTGACTTGATGCTTGAAGAAAAGGGAATCAGTTTGGATTCAGCTGCTTTTAACGAACTTGTTCTGGAAGATGCGAAGGTAAGAGGGAGACTTACCTTGTCAGAATAATTCAGAGCCTCCCCTCTCTTGTGAGCATGAAGGCAGACTTCCTTTCACTGCTGAGGCTCTTCAGATGCGCCACAGGGCCACGTGCCTTTTCCCAGAAGGGAAAGTGGGTCTGAAACAGCAGTGGGGTCACAGTGCTTGTGGGTGTGGGATTGAGAAGTATTGACTGGTGACTTTCTTCGGATCAGCGTAAGTGTTTTGTGATGCTGACTGTTGCCGGAGAGAAAGTTATCAAAGAATTATATAGGTTAGAAGTGTATTCTCTCAGTCATGTAGTCCAACCCCCCACACAGAGCAGAGCCAGCTTAGACAGCCCAAATAGCAAGTGATTTATGAAGAGTTTACAGAATCTCCTTGGTCTCTGTAGCGCTGGAAGGCTTGTGCTGCCCCTCCATGCAGTAATCAGCTCAAGACCCTGCTCTTCTGAGCTTGAACAGCCTGGAATTTTCACAGCTACACAGCAAACTGTGCCGGGAGGGGGGTGTTAGCTGCTGCTTATGGCCTGTCTCAAGGCTCGCACAGGGCGGTATTGAGTGCCTGTGGTCTGAAGGAATGGGGTGGGTTTAGCAACAGCCTCCATCAGCCTGCATCTCAACAAGGCTTTTCCAGGAAGGCGGAAGGTGTTCCTAGCCTTATAGCTCCCGTTACCGGTCTGAGTGCCCCCAGGTATCTCCCTTCTAACTGTGCCTCTGCTCTGCTGCAGCGGAAGGCTGGTGGCCCGCAGGCAGGACAGCTGGAGGACACAAACACGCTCCTTGATGTGCACTCGCTGGCTCAGCTGCAGAACAGCAACGTGCCTGCTACTGATGACTCTCCAAAGTACGCCTATGCGCTTGGGCAGCACGGGCAGTACGGTAAGCGGCCAGGTCCCGTCTGTAAGGCCAGCTCTGCCTGAGGGCGCTGGAATCCCTCAAAAGACTGCTGTTACTGCCTGACCTCCTGCATGCAGAGCATGTAGTTTGTGGTTCAAACCCATCCACCTTGCTGTTACATCTTCTCTCTGCCCCTGTACCTCATCCCAAAGTCAGTGCTTGTCTTACTGCTGTTGGTGTGTCCCCAGGAAGGCCGTGGGCTGGTGAAAAGGCTGTGAGCTCTGGCTTGGTAATACTGTGCCGTGGTGAAACAAGGCCTGTTGATTTCTGCTAGAGATGAGCCTGTCCCCAACAATTAGGCTTCTGGGTGTGAGTGCTAGGGAGAACCAAGGATAATTATGCGAAGGGTTTAGGTAGTTGTTTAAAGCCGTGCGCTTGCTATTTCTTCTGCAGACCGCTAGATGCCAGTGCAGGCTCTTCAGCATTTAGGGTAACTGGAATTGCTGATGCTCTAGGGAAAGCATAAAGCTAAACCACAGAGAGTAAGAGGTGGTGTGGCTGTCACAAACAATTAGAGATAGCTGTGTACAGCCAGCTCCCTCTTACCCAGTGTGCTGGTGACAACCCACGCTAAGCAGCATTTCAAGCCGTATATACTTTGGCAAGAGCACAACAGAGGAAAAAAGTCCAGCAGTGACACTGGCTGACATCTCCAGGCTAGCACTGTCCCACCTCCCAAGTCTCTGCATCATGGAATAATTCAGGTTGGAGGGCATCTCCAGACATCCAGTCTGCTGATCAAAGGAACATCACCTTCGCAGTCGGATCAGGTTGCTCAGAGCCTTGTCCATTTGAGTTTTCAGTATCTTTAAGGACAGATCCCACAGCCTTTCTGTTCTTTAGCACTCTTAGCGTGAAAATTTTTTGTTTTTTTCTCTACGTACAACCAGAATTTCCTGTGCTGCAGTCTCATAAATGTGAAATGGAGGGGAATAACCACTTTCTTTGACCTCCTAGCTATGTTTGTCTTCAGTCAGTCTTCCCTGCTGCAAGGGAACCCCGCTGACTTGTGTTCAGCTTGCTCCTGAGGACTCCTGAGTAGCTTACCTGCTACTCAACAGGTCTGTCGCTAGATAAGTGGGGGGTGACTTAGTTCCAAATACCAGATCCTTTGTTCTTCCTGCCAATAGCTGTTCCTCTCCTAGCAAGACAAAAGAAAAGTGCCAGCTTTCAGTATAGCCTGGGTGTTGGCAGGCTTGGCATGAAGAAGCAGCTCCTCCTTTCCTGTTGCAATCTGACAGAGTGTATGTGCTAATTGCTGCCATCTCCTCCCTCCGACAGAGTTCAGCCCGTGCCAGGCCACTGTTCTGATGCTGTACAGAGATCAGTCTCTCCAGAAGGAGGTTGGGGCAGGGCAACGCTGTGGCGTCATCTTGGACAGGACTAACTTCTATGCACAGCAGGGCGGGCAAGCCTCTGACCGAGGCTACATGCTACGTTTAGGACAGCAGGTAAGATCCTTTGCTGCCTGAACTCAAGGCTGCCATGGGTGCTGATGTCAGGCAGAATTCCCCAAGTGATGGGCTGTTTTACTGTGTTAATTTGCAAGCTGCTGATGCCTGACAGTTCCCTCGGCTTTGTGTCAGGGTTGGTGGGATGAGGGAGAAGCAGCAGTAACGCCAGAGGTGTGCTTGCTGCTCTGGTTGTCTCTATCAGCCCTTTGCAATTTCTTATTGCTGCAGAAGATGGAAGTCGTCCTGGGCCTGCCTTCAGTGTGCTGCACTCTTGCCAGCTGGGGTTGCAGTGCAGAGAGATGGCAATCAACCATCAGTGAGCCCATGAGCTGAGTAACTTGCCTCTGGCCGGTCCTGGATGACTGCAAGTAGTGCCCAACCTGAGACGCAGTGCAGAAACTCTTATCCTTCCCAAAAGCATGAGAGAGGACCTCTGCTTCTGCAGCATGTTCCTTCAGAGAGAGAGCTTTGACCCTCTCCTGGGAAGTTATGTGGGGTGCAGCTTTTTTCCCTTCCTGCATTCCAGCTCTTGAGAATCACCAGTGATGCTGCCTTTTCAGGCTTGCAAAATGTGATGGTGCCTTGCTCAGCCCTTCTCCCCAAGCAGAACCGGGGTTCAGGTCTCTGTTGCCAGCCCAGTGAGGCAGTAGTGGCACCTTGGATGCCTGAGACAGGTGCATTGGCAACTGCTGTCCATTTTCTCATGGACAAGCATCACTGTTAGGAAAACTCATCAGCATGGGTAGTGTTGCTGCACCTCCACTGCAAGCCAACAGCCTCAACATGTTGTGCAGCGAGTGACTGGGTGCAGGGAAGGTCTGAGGCAGTCTGATTACATTCACAGTAAGCTTCCACCTGCTTTTCCCACATCATCTCTGGCTTTTAGGGATCAGTGGGGGTTGTGTTTCCCAGTCAGATCAAGCAGGCACCATGCACAGGTATCTGGATTTTCCCTGTGTCCTACTCATCTTTCTGTCTCTTTGCTCAGGACACACTCTTTCCTGTAGAGTCAGTTCGTCTCTGTGGTGGTTACGTGGTCCATGAGGTCACTGCTGTGGAAACCCTGCGTGCTGGGGACCAAGTGCAGCTCTTTGTGGATGAGGTGATAATTGACTGCTCTTAACCTTTTTCCTAGCCTTGCTTTGGGAGTTTTGTGATGTCCTGAGTAACCTGGGGACAGCAGAGCCTTGTCCCTCCTATTCCTGAGACTGTTCTGCAGTGGGAAGGAGACTTCACAAGTGACTCTGTAGTCTTCTATGAACCACTGGTCTCTCCAGAAATATCCAGCCTACCCTTCGCTATTTTACAGAGGTGATCCCATGGGAAAAGAAGTTAGATCTGCCCTGTGACATAAATTAATCTGTCAGCTATACTGCCCATTGTTTTTCCCCCACCTTCTCCCATCCCCTCACATGCAGCCTTATGTCCCTTGTCTCTCCATGCCATCCCTTGTTCCTCTGAGCTTTGGAGCTCTCCCTGCCAACTTGTCTGTGCTTTCAGGCCCAGCGGCTGGCCTGCATGATGAACCACACCGCTACCCACCTGCTGAGCTTTGCGCTCCGCCACGTCCTGGGTGACAACACGGAGCAACGAGGGTCCCATGTGACAGCAGAGCGGCTGCGCTTCGACTTTGATGCCAAGGTGACTCTGGACTTCTGTTTTCTCGATCTCAGCAGTACCAACATCCCAGCGTGGGCCTTCTCTCTGGGGATTTTTCTCCTCTCACTGTGATTGCTCCTTTAGAGGCAGGTCACGTTTTATGTGAGCAATGAAACTGGCCCTCTGCCGATGGACTGGCTTTGCTTTGCACTGACCTGACTCTGAGGAGGTCTTGCAGAGAGGATGAATGGGGGTTGTAGAGGAAAGGATTCAGCAAGGCCAGTGGACATAGAGCTGACCTGAGTAGTGTAGTGGAGCCTCTGAACGATTCACCACCTCTGCTGTGGCACGTGTCTGATGTCTGTGCTGGTCGTCTAGTTGAGAGGGGTTGGGGACTGAAAGCTGTTGGGTCAGGCTGAGCACTGGCCCTGGTAACCTGTCACTCATTGCAGTATCTCTCTTAACGAGCTTGGTTGATGCTCGTGGATCAAATAATCTTTGTGGGAAGGTCGTGATACTCACAGTTCCCTCTTACAAGTAGGGAAGGTGAGATGCAGGGGGAGAGTGGTGTGCCCAAGCTGAGTTCCCTGGGGGCCCTTCCCCAGTTCTCCCTCCTGTGTTCTGTACCCCTCAGGAGGCTTCTCCATAAGGTGGCTGCTGTACTTCCTCAGGGCCCTGTGACTGTGGAGCAGCTGCAGCAAGTGGAGCAAGTAGTCCAGGATGTGATCAAACGAAATGAGGTGGTGCATGTGGCTGAGGTCCCCCTCACATTGGCAAGAAGAGTTCGGGGACTCCGTGCGGTGGATGAGGTATGACAGGATGGCAGCACACATCTTCACGAGCCTTCCCCTTCAGCAGGAATCATCTGGGTCACAAGAGATGTTGATGCAACAGGTTTCTGCAAAGGAATTGACTCCCAAAACTCGGGGAGGAAAATAGGACAGAGACAAGATCTCGGGAGCACTGTGTTGTAAAACATGGAAGCTGGTGATGCATAGGCTTTCTGCTTGTTTCTTTAGACCAAACGCCTGCAGTGTTGCCCAATTGTTTCTTCCTCCCCATGGTGGCTGCTTGTAGGGGAGGAGCAGTGCTGCCCCTGACTCTGGGGCTACTCGAGAATAGGGGAAAAGGGAGGCAGAGAGCTGAAGCCATGTAGTTAGTCTGTAAGTGCCCCTGAGGGACCATCTTGTTAGCTGCTGATCCCTGTCTCCTCTGTCAGGAGTATCCAGATCCAGTGAGGATAGTGTCCCTGGGGGTCCCCGTGGAGAGTGTGCTGACCTGCGACTCTGAGGCTGCAATGCAGACCTCTGTGGAGCTCTGCTGTGGGACGTAAGTGACTTCTACTTGCAGTCGAAAGGTGTTTTTGTGGGCACTGGTGGCTGAGGTAGACACATTCTTGCCAGCTCCATTCCCTGTCCCTGTACAACTAATTTTCCTCATCAGAAAGATCTTCTGAGGACTGGATGGGCTAGTTACGGAGCTTTGGGAGTCCTGTGGTAGAAAATGAAATGAAAATGCATTTCAGTGAAATGCAAAGCGTTTTTTCTTGCTTCATAGTCTGAAACCAACCTGGAAGCCGCAAGGCACCAGCAGAGTGTGGGAAAGGGTTAGGGTTAGGCCCTGGTCACACCAGAGTTACAAGGCTTTGGGGTTTCAGGGGGGCTGAGGACCCAGCAGGAGACTGAGATGGTTGTGAGATCTTGAGACCACTCTGATGACTTTAATTATCTTCACCCTCTTCTGCTTTTAGGAGTAATGAGTGTAGAAGAAGAGTTAATTGATCTTAGGACAATGGAAAAAAAAAACCAGGAACAAATTGGCATTTGAGGAGGTACAGTTGAAAATGAGCAAGTTTCTAGTCATGAGATGATTCTTGTGGGAGTAGTGGGACAAGAAACTGCATGGGAGTAGAGATGATCAATTCTTGTGATGCTGTCTGAAATGATTACTTGTGGTAACAGAACATGAGACAGTGTTACTGGTTTTGTATCCAGCGTTGGATAACCAAGAAGGAAAGGGGAGGTTGTCAGTGCCTTACGACTGCACAGCTACCCTGTGACTGGAGTCTACTGGCCTGCCAAGAGAGTGATGCAGTTGGAGGAGAAAATTACTTTCTAGAAGGCTCAACAGCTGCTGCGTAGAAAAGAAAAATCCCAATTCATCCCACTGCAAAAGGAAAGGAAAGGAAGGCACAGCTTGGGGGTTACGTGCCGTTTGACGGCAGCCCACCTGCTGGGCAGGTATCACAGAGTTTCCTCTGCGGTAGCCTCAACTCTGCTGTCTCTTGCCTGACAGAGTGCCATCAGGATTTTAGGGGTGGGAGAGGATTGAAGCTGTTGGGATTGGAGAGGGACTGCCAGACTTAAGTTGTCTAAAAGGAAAGCAGGCTTCCTGATTCATGTTCTAAGAGCAGCTTGTTTTCTTTCCTCTGCTGAATTTTCAGGCACCTTCTACAAACAGGAGCTATGGAGGATCTGGTCATCACCAGTGAGCGTCAGCTTGTTAAAGGGATTAGCCGTGTCACTGCAGTGACAGGGGGACAAGCCAAACAGGTAAGAAAGGGGAAACTGAGATTTCTGCTGTGTCACGGCAATGCCAGAAGGACCCAACTCTGTAGATTCCTGCTGAGGCAATTAGGTTCCCCCTGTCGTGGTTGGAGCCTCCCTGCTACCCCTGATCTGGCTTCCTCCTTTGCCCCTGGACACAGCTCTGCTGCCATACCTCACTGTTCACCTCTACTCCCCCCTGCCCTAGTCTCCTGTCTCCTTGACCTTCACTCCTCCCCTCAGAGCCCTTTTCCAAGACAGGAACTTGGCACAAAATATCAGGAAGCCTCTGGACTATAAATGTCAGTCCCCAGGATAGGTATTTAAAGGTGTCATCCTTTGTGCTTTGGTTTCACCTCCTGCCTGTCACAGCTGGATTTGCACTTTATGATTACAGGGCTCTGACCTCATTCTTACAGCCCTTTTGCTGCCTTTCTTCAGTCTTTTTCCTGCTAAATTGTGGTTCAGGTCTGGCTGGGTCTGTATAAAATGTAAGCAACTTACTATTGTGTCTGTGAGATCGCTCTGTCCTTTGAATATCTGGAAGTGTTGGAGGCCCCACAGCCTTCCCCGCGCTCTTTAAGGCTGCAGTCAGAGGAGAGTGACTCACCGTTAGTGGAACTGGGAAGACTGAAGGCAAAGCCCACCCCTGCAAATCTGTTGCTCTGTGGCTGGCTGTCCCCGGTGTGTCTGTGTCCCTAGCAAGGCTTTCTTCGGTGCAGAAGAGTGAAAAGCTGCAGGGCGCATTTGCATCCTTTGCTGGAAGTGCTGACCTGGAGAGCCCCCGAGAGGAGCTGTGTGCATGTGTTTAATCAGACAAGGGAGATTGCAGGCATGAGGGAGTGACTTGAAACGTGGCTGGGATGTGTATCCTAGCTATGCAGAGCAGGCCTCGGTGTCCACAGCTTTTCTTACATACTCTCTGCTGTCCTGGTCTAAAGTCTCGCAGGACCATTGCGTGCACATAGATCTGGCAGGGAGGAAATGCTCCAAACCATAAGGATTGTCACTGGTGAAAAAAGCCAGTATTAGCTCTTTTGTTAATAGTAGCTTGGTGTTGGGGAAAGCAGTAAGAACTACACTAAGGTCAGCCGAACTTAGGAAATAAGCTTGAACAGCTGATGAGGTTTCTTTAGTTTTAGTGTTTCTTTTTGTTTATTCAGTCAGTGGTTTCAAGAGTGCATTTGCTAACGAAAAAGAGCGTTAAGAAGTAAGCGAGGGTCCCAAGTTTGTTCTCAGTGAAATCCTGGTGATGTGGTGTGAGATACTGAGGAAACGTTATTGCAGGACAGCTTGGTCCCCTGAGTGCAACTGTCAGTTGCAAATCTGGAGAGGAATGTTCTATTTCAGAGTCTCTTGGGGAGAGTCATTCTTAAAGCCTCTGTAGCTGCCTTCCCACTGGATTCTGAGCAGCACTTTGTTGTTTATGACCCTGCTGCCCCCCCCCAGTTTCTCTGTCCCTGCTCATTCTTTCTGTTGCTGCATTTGAAGTGTTTCCTCTCTGCAGGCCCGGGAAGTAGGCCAGTGCTTGGCTATGGAAGTGGACTCTGCCTCTCTACGAATGAAACAGGGGAGCACCTCTATTCCTGAGATGCAGAACCTCTCCAAAGAAGTGGGCCAGTTGACCAAAGTAAGCATTACACTCCTCTACAGAAAGATCCCAGAGTGGGCTTTACGTACCTGAGGTGCATGAATTCTTCCCTGCCAGGTTCACATCTTACCAGAGGTCGATAGCAACGGCGTGTTGCTACCTGCTGGTAGCACTTTGGTCACAAAGATTTCAACCAGAATATAGATGCCTCTGTTGCAGATGACTTGCTACCAGTGGGAATGTGAGAGAAGACAGCGCAAGGGAGGGTAAAGGCATGAAAAAGGGTTCCTGGGCTTTTTCCTGGGCTTTAGATGCCCAGCTGAAAAGAGAGAGCTACACACCACAGTGACTGGCTGGCCTGATCGCATAGGGGTGTAGGAGGGTCTGGGAACCAGCCTGACCTCCCAGAGAACTAGCAGTTTATTTCTAGTTACAGTTTAGTGCCCTGACAGAGCACTTTGTCTTGCAGGTGGTGGCTAGCACAGCAATCCCCCAGTGGCAAAGGAAAGAACTACAGGCCATCCTCAAAGCACTACAGCGAGCAGCCAACACAGCCATCAAGAAACTGGAGGTGCAGCAGGTACTTTGGGGGCGGCAGCACGCTTACTGCAGCCTGCTAATAGCACTGCGTGACGTGCACCAGTGGGCCTGGTGTCTCTGTCACGCTTCGCAGCCACTCGGTCACTGGGGTCCCGTTAGAAGGCAGGAGAAAGGCAGGTACAGTCACACACAGTGCAACACAAGCGTGCTGTTGGGTTGATATCACTGGTGTTAGCCAGGGCTGTCACTTTAAAATGGCGGTGAATGACCGCGCTTTTGGCACCTGCAAAATCCCCGTCTGTTTCTGCCTGTGAAAATGGAGAGTCCCGTATCAGCGCTTTGGGCAAACACCGATAGGCACCACCTCCCTGTTCATGCACGGAGAAGATGAGATGGCCCTGGCAGAGGGCTTTACAAGGTTCCGCAGTGAGACAGAGGCAGGACAGAACCTTTCTCCCAGCCATATGGATATTTCTGTGGCTTCCCACCACGTGTCTGTTCTGCCAATTTACATGAAAAGCCCTTTGGAAATGCTTATTGGTGACTTGAGGTTCTCTGTAAGAACTACCCTTAAAAATAGGAGCATCCTGCCACAGGAGCCTTCCTGAGACATGCAGCGATGTGTAGGTCCAGGAGAGAGGCTGGGTGCCAAACGGGTCGCTGTCTATTCCACTTTTGGAAGGGTTCATCTCCATGTGCTTTTGAGGAAGGAGGGTTGTACAGGTCTCCATGTGGAGACTTCAGTCTGCCAGTCTTTCTTTGACTTCTACTAACATACATCCAGCCCACCTTGTGCCACCTGCAGCCCCTCAAGTGCTGTGTGCTTCCTCCTCCAGGCTGAAGAGGAGGCACAAAGCCTCTTAGCGAAGCATTGCAACCGACCTGTCATCATTGATACTGTCCCAGCTAATTCTCTCTCGGTGAGTAATCCACATCGCTTGTTGGCCCAGCGATACCTCAGGTGCTGCACACAGAAAGTGGGGGCCGCTGGGCACACTCTCTGCTGCATGCCAGTCTGCTTTGGTGTAGCCTGACCCATCTCTCCCTGTCTCTCCTAGATCCTAATGAAGGTAGTGAACCAGCTGTGTGACAAGTCTCCTGGCACATCAGTCCTGCTGCTCAGTCCTCAGGCTTCTGGTGAGGTGCTCTGTGCCTGCCAGGTATCCAAGGTAAGCAGAACCCTGGTGGAGACACGGGGAACCTGCCTGCAGAGGCTCATCAGGCTCCAGTTGAGCCTTTTCCTGGGATTCTGCCCAGAGTTGGTGGTTAATCACACAGGGGTAGGACCTGAGATGACTGTTCTGGGACCAGATATGCTTTCGGTCTGCTGGGCACAGATAACCCTGGATCCTCCAGGCCACGCTTGCCCGGAGCAAGACACAGCATTAACGTGTAAGCTCAGCCTTCACAGTCCATGCAGTCATGGCTGCCTCAGATTAGTGACAGCCCAGGCTGGGTGAGGAGAGGATGTTGTTACCTTTCTTTATCCAGACTGCAGAGTGCTCCACAGTCTAAATGACTTTGTGTCTCTTCCCTAGAACTGCCTCCCCACGTTCTCTGCTGCGGACTGGGCCGTGGCTGTCTGTGCGCGGATGGAAGGGAAGGCGGGAGGCTCTCCTGTCGTCGCTAAGGGCAGTGGAAATGCCAGGGGCGTGCAGGGGGCCCTGACAACTGCACTGGAGTTCGCTCAGAGTAAACTGTGATGGTTGGTGGCAGGACTGTTGTACACATCTCAGCTGCGAGCTACGTGGACACTTGATGCAGAGCACATACTCTGCTGGTCTGAAAGGTTTGGTAGCTCCCGTGCTGAACATTGCTGCAACTGCTGCATTGGAGCATTTGGCTTGTGACTGCCCAGGATCAGCAGAGACCCCGCTCCTGATCCCAGCGACAGAGCGATGCTGCCTGTTCTCAGCATGAGCATGCAGGGACTGAGCCTTGGAAAGCACCAGCTGCAACAGCAGATCCTGCTGCTTCTGGGACAGTGCAGTTCTTGCCACGAGACCAGCTCAGAGGCTCTGAGAGCACAGAGAGATGGCACAGTGTTATCCTAAAGCCATTAAAGAGTAGAGAGTGTCTGACCCCCTGATGTTTGTTAGCTGGTTTTGCTCTGCTCTGGCAGAGGGGTTCGTTCTGTCCCTGCAGCCCTGCAAGTCAGCATGCGCTCTTGTCTGAGCAGTCCCTTCCCGCTGCAGAACTCGGGACACCCCTCCAATTTCTAAATTGTAGCAGCGTTTTTAATGAGGAGTCCCACGCTGCTTGCGGGCTCAGCCTTGTTAGGCTGTGCAACCGGGTAGTGGTGAAGCACAGAGGAAACAAATCGTCCCAGCCTCTGCCTCTTTGCTTTGTACAAATGTTCTTACCCTTGTTTCTTCCTGCCACTCCCTTGTAATGCTTTCCTTCTCACACTGCCTTCTGGCTTCTTACTTGCCAGCAGCTACCTAAAAAAACACCATGGATCTGGTGAGTTGTGTGAATGGGGACTGTTGCTGCGTTGCAGCATTGAACTTGGGACAATTAGCTTTGAGGTGAGCAGGTCTCTCCTAAACTGGGCATTTTTCACAAGCGCTAGCAGGCCCAGTGAACTCAACTCATAAAGACATTTCAGATTTCAGTGTTAGAGTGATGTCTAGAGCACTGTTATTTTAGATATGGTATGGAGCTAAATAAAGAGATCACAAATGGTAGCGACGCAAAGGTGCAACAGGATAGTGATACAAGCAGGTCTTGCCCTGTGAGCAGCAACAGCAGGCTGACAAGGATGAGTTTCACCGGCAGGTAGGGTTGCCTGGCACTGTGGAGCAAGGTGGAGGAGGCAGTAGCTGCATGCTTTTGGGGAGAGGGGGAGAAGATGTGGAAGCACAGTGATGCTGTTGAATGAGGAGCAGGAAATGGCTGTCACATCAATAAGGATTGCTGGTGAAGAGGATGTAGTGGGGAATGGCCTGGTCTCCTAATGAGGGACTTTGGCTGCTTTTAGCTGTCTTTGAGGGGTGATTAGCTGCCATGAGCAGAGTCTCATCTCCTCTCCCTTCTCTCCAGGAGAAAAAGGGAGGTGGGCTTAGAGGTGTCAGGAGAGGACAAGGGGTTTTCTTCCCTGTCTCATTGGCTGTCAAGCCCAATACCTCGTATGTGGCCCTAAAGCTCCTCATCTTTGCAAAGTGTGGGGAAGCTGGTTTTGCACTTAGGTGAGTGCCTGATGTAAATATGAGGACTTGAAGGCAGAAGGAATGGGGAGCATTTAGGGGTTGGTGGTGCTCCATGGTATCTTCTGCTCGCTCAAAGCCCTCGCAGCTACAGTTGCAGCAGGACTGCAGACTTTACTCATTCATTAAATGTTACTTCCAGCCAGAGAGCTTAAAGCAGGGCTTGTTGCGAAGGGGACTGTGAGCCAAGGTCCCTGGGCATCTGCCCCTGCTGCCAAGGGTTCAGCAATCAGGTGGCTGCATAGGCCCCTTCTTTTCATCACCCCACCAGTGGGGCAGGTTGCTGCCCACCACAGACCCTGCCTGTGTTCCCGTATGCTGTAGCAGAGCAGCTCAGTGCTTTCTCAAATTTCTTCCCGTTTCTGGATGCAGAAGTGCTGCTGGTGCTTGTAATGTCTCTGTGAGGAGCCCAAGTACAGGGGAGGGCTAGAGTGTCTAGCCCAGTGCTTTGGGGCTCTTGTGATGAGACTGGAGAGGGTGCGTGGCATCCCAGGGGATGGTTCATGCCACCAGTTGAAAGCAGTGCCCGGTGTTGCACAGCTCCTGTGTTTCACTCCAGCCACAGTGATACCAGATTCAGAGAGAGGACGGGGTGCTCTGTCTTACTGGGAAGGTGCTTTCCTCTGGCGCTTTGGTGTGCGTCTGTGTTGCTGTATTAATAGCTGCTACAGGAGATGATGTCTCCTTTTGGTACTGGAGAGTAGGTGTGAGGAGGAGGGGAATGCTGGGCTGAGTTGCTCCTGCACCATGCTCCAAAAGCAGAACTTGAGCTTGCCAGCAGCAGCCTTATGAAATTAACCCTCTTCAGCCCGTTGTTTTAATGTGAAAACTGCTGACCCCTTGTAAACTTTTGCCCAGCCCCTTAAGGGCTTCACGGTAATGCCTTTACTGGTGAAAGTCAAGCCCCTGTCATCGTTCAGCTGGAAGGCCAGGGGCCGCTGCCACAGAGCCAAGTGGAGCACTGGTGGTGGCCCTTGTAAGGAGGTCCGTCTCCACTGCAGGAGCAGTTGGGCTCTTTAACACTGTGGAAGGAGACTGGTGCGATGAGCGAGCAGCAGAACCCTGATGCCTTGGCACCCTGGTAGCTCCCTGCTCTTGGTCTTCCTATAAATGTTGAAAACCACCTGGTCAGGGAGCAGGGCTGCAGCCTGCTGTCATGGTGCTGGCTTGCCTTGCCTTGCCCAGGGCAGTCCTGAGGGCACCTTCCAGCTTGAGGCCCATTTTCTTTCTCCTTTGCTGCTCTTGGCCTTTCTGGACATGAAATTCAGTATTTCATTTCCTCTTTCTGAGTCTGCCAGGATTTAAGTGGGTCATCAATGAGGTCTCGGCATAACCAAGTCACGATCTTACTAGATCTCGTAAGCTCAGTAGCACTAAACCTGCTCTGTCATTGAGAGAGGAAAAGGATCTTATCTTACCCAAGAGTAGTTTTGTGGAGGCATCTGCGGGGCCCATATCACCCCAGGCTGGTGAAGTAGGTTGCTGCAGTAGCAATGCTAGTTTTCGAGCTGCAGCCATGCCGGGCCAGCGCTGACCCTAGCAGAGAGTGTTTCCTGCTGTTCTCCTGGCAAACCCCAGCACACAGACTGACGTCCCGTCCTCCCCCTTTCCTGCTGCAGAAGGACAGCGCGTTCATGTCCCATGCTGCAGCCGCAGTACCTGCCGTGTTTCTGCCCAGGATGCCCTCCCTGCATTTCAGCGGCAGGTCAAGTGACGCTCAGCTGGGAGAGCTTGGGGGAATGAAATGTGGTGTAAATAGAGCTCTCCAGCCAAAATAGCAGCCTGTATCCCCTTACAGTCATCAGGGATCTAAGGTGTGAGTAGTAGCCCGGGCATGCATTCGCAACTCCAAACGCACATACACGGAAGGGACGGCAGGAAGCGGGAAACTAATTAAAGAGACAACGGGTTTTTTGCTGTGAACAGGTGCTGTCAGGTTGGCAACGCCTCCGTAAGTCCAGATGGACCCTGAGGTCCCTTAAGGGCACGTGCAATCCAAGGGCCCCAATCCCAAGCAACTACCTGACTTCAGCAAAAGGGGAGCAGAAAGTACACGCTTGTCTCTTCTCGGCTGCTTCGCTCCAGGAGCATTGCTCCTGACATGCTGGGCTGCAGAGTGAGGGGCGCCTGCGAGATGCCTGGCTCTCCCTGGGCACCCCTGCCGCTCCCAGCCCCGGGGCTGGCCACTGTAGGGATGTGAGATGCTGGACCCTGGGTCCTGTGGGACTCACTCCAGCAAGGTGCTGGGATCATAGCAGGAGTTGCTGGGCTGAGCCAAGTCACGCAGAGGATGGTGAACACATGCTGAGCCACAGGCTCAAAAGCTGTCGGACTTGCACCCTCGTGGCTGCAGCTGAGCATCTTCTGGAGACACTGAGTATAGTGCAGCACGTCGAAGCTGAGCCCTGCGGAGAGGGAGAGCAGCTCATGGGCTGGTGCAGGGAACCAGAGCGCAGCTCCTCTCTTGCTGGGATGCCTCATCCCTGCTACCGGTGCCTGCAGAAGGTGGCCAGGGGGCCACAGCGCCAATCGGCCACCGCTCTGTCTGCCCTTGTCCCAGGAATAGCAGCAGTGGGCACTCTCCCAGCTTGCAGCTGAGCGTGGCACTGAGCCCCCCAGTTCCCAGGCTGAGGAGCACCCTAGGAACCAGCCCACCAGTAGGTAGAAGCAGCAGCTCCCCTGCACGTGCAGGGACACCCTCACACACTAGTGCATGCCTCCCAAGCACCCGCTGTAAGGGCTTGTGCCTGCACTTACAGAGATGTCCCTTCACATGATTTCAGGTGTGATTTCGCTCCTGTCACCTGGAAACACTGGAACAGGTTGCGCAGAGAGGTTGTAGATGCCCCGTCCCTGGAAACATTAAAGGTCAGGCTGGACGGGACTCTCAGCAACCTGATCTAGTTGAAGATGTCCCTGCTCCTTGCAGGGGGAGTTGGACTACGTGACCTTTCAAGGGCCCGTCCAACCCAAACTACTCTGATTCTACGTGCATAGTAATAGAGCGCACCAAGCTAGTTGTGTCACACATGTACCTGTGTGTAACGCCCATGTATGTGTGGGTTTCTGGGTTACGCTTGCAAGCTCTGACCATCACACCACCCCCCACGTGGGCTCCCCACTCCTGCAGCAGCCGGATGCCCACGCCGAGCAGCACCCACGCATGGGCAGCTGCCGCACAGCACACAAAGCTGCAGTGGTGAACCCACGAACCCAACGTACTCATGGCAAGGTAGGGCATCCCATCCCTCAGGAGCAGCTTGGGGCCACCTTGAGCTGGTGCTGCCGCCCTTCTTCTGCATCTCGGCTGCCTGGGAAAGGGGGGATGGCTCTGCACTGCAGGCATTCAGCTGAGGGACAGGCGGTGTGCAGGCAGGGCAGGAGCAGCCCCTGGGCCTGGAGATGAGGGGCAGGGGGGTTTCTGAGCCCCCAGCTCCCAAGGAGCGTCGCTGGGGAAAGAGCCGGACTTACACCACAGCAGAGCGCCGTCCGCAGCAGCGTGCAAAGAGCCCACGGAGGCAGGAGACGTGGCATTTCATGGGGAATCCCAGCAACTCGCCGCTGCCGCCCGCCCTTCACGGCTGGCCGGTTCCCTGCGCGGGAGCGGCGGTGCCTGGCAGTCAGCCCCTCAGCTTGGATTGCAGCTGGCGTTTCCCTGCCGCTTGCTGAGGGAGGCGATTTGCTCAGCTGCAGTCTGAGCTCCTCTCTCCTCCAGAAAGCGCTGGGAAAACCCACAGGGCGGGGAGAAGGGCTTTGCTTCCCCCTCCATCCTCCCCACCACCAGTGCCACCAGCATCCCAACCACCATCAGGAGTGCCCTGCTACTGAGCCCACCCTCCTGACCGGGGTGCAGCCTGCTGGAGGGAAATCAAGGGGTGAATTTGGGTTGATTTATGCCGTTCTGGGTCTTAGTCTACTAGGCCACTCCAGCCCAAGCCTACTTTGAAAGTCCCTGAGGCTACGCAGACGCTGGGTTACTGTTCCAGTCCCTGACCAAGATCCTTGCAGCCCCTTCTCGTCCTTGCCCAGCCTCGCTTCACGCGCTTCCCTCGCTGTGCATCAGAGGTTGCCTGGGTTTGAGCTCCAGGAACGGGAAGATAAATCTGAGCCTACGTAGACCTTCTTTTCACATGGTGAGGAATTATTTACACTCGGGTTGGGATTTGCTGCTCTACTAATTTTGTTGTCTCCTCGTTTGCCTGTTTGTCCCACATTTCAGATGGCATTCCCTCCCTCCCCCTTCCCTCCCTGACTGCCCCTGCTTGCGGGTGCTTCGCCTCCCTTCTCCTCCCGGCTGCCCCCGTTAGGCAGGCGCAAGGAGAAGCCGCACAAGGAAGATAATCCGTCAACTCAAATATCACCAGGTTTCACGGAGAAAGGAGGAAAGAGACGCAAAATTAAATGACCTTTAAAACAAGCGAGGTCTCAGGTTCCCTCCCCCACTCAGAAGCGGCTCCTCTGCTCCGCTGTAACCTTCTCCTCCCTGTCCCAGCATTTATTTATAAGCACCATCAATAATTGAGAAGCTGCCTGCCTGCTTGCCTCGGCTGCAGTGTCGACAGAGGCATCTCTGACGTTTCCTGGCTCACTTGGGCTTTTAATTTTCTTCCTCTGCCTTGTTATAGAAACACAGTAGGGGCCCACCTGGAGCGGGCTGGAGGTCCGGAGAGACAGGAGAGCTCCCTGCAGCGGGCTGGTCGCCCCGAGAGCGACCCGAGAGCTGCCAGCCAGGGAGATGGCAGAAGGAGAGACCCACCAAGTAGTGCAGCCAAAAAGCGCAGCCGAGCGGGATGAGCTGGCGCTCCCAGGCGGAGCTGGAGGCCTTGCAGTATAGGGGTATATAGGGGTATTTCCAAGCTGGGCTTGGAAGTCAGGGAGGGAAGGGTTCACACTGGCCTGGCGGATGCACCGCAAGGCGTAACCCGGGGACAGGCCAGGTACGGAGGAAGCAGCCGGGCTTGGCACATCACCGGCGCTTCAGGAGTCCTTGGGAACACTCCGGGTCGCCCCTTGTGGGTTCAGAGGCACCCTGCAGGCACCAGGCGAGCTCTGGCCCTTGAGCAAACCCCAAGCGTGCGGTCTCCAGGCAGCCCGGCTCACTGGCTGCGAGCAGAGCCTGCAGCATGTCAGGGCTGAGGCCAGTTTCCTTCGCCAGTGCGATCCCAACGCGGTGCCAGGGCGCAAGAGAGAAGCCCGCTGGTTCTCCCTGAGCTGGCCTGCGGTGCTGCTGGACACGACAGAGACGGGCAGACAAGCGGCGGCAGGTAGCTGCGGCCAGGGGTGTTTGGCAGCACGCTCCCAGCTCCCCCCGGCACGCAGCACAACGCCTTGGGCTTCCCTGCTCCGCCGCTGAGCCCTGAAAGGGAGCGCGAAGGGGACTGGGGCTCTGCCGTGGCCCCCGCACCCTGCTGCGGGGCTGGGGAGTGCCAGAGAGCCAGGCGCAGCAGGGGTGGGAAGCGGATCTGTCACAGAGCGTGGCTCTGAAGGGACAGTGATGGCAGCTGGCAGCTCCCCAGCCCTGCCGGTGCCGGGTTCTGCCGGGGTGGGAAGAGGGCACCAAAGGACAGTGTCAACTCAGCAGCCCTTGGCGCGCAAGCTCCCAGGCTGTCCTATCCCATCAGCGTCCGACTCCCACCATGGCGACCGCCCCGACATTGTCCTTGCTGCGACAGCGTGGACAGGGCCCCCCTTCTTCCCTCCCCACCCCCAGCCCCCAAAAGTTGCCCACACCAGATCCTGCTGCTGCAGGATGTATGGAGCTGCTGCCGGGGGATACCAACAGTCTGAGAGATGGAAAAGGTACCCCCACCTCTCCAACCCACGCAGCCCAGCTGGATCAGGGGGTACTGGAAGAGCTCACACACCCCACACATCCCCCCACACCCCCACTGCTCTCCCTCTTCTGTGGGTCAGGCTCTGAGGAGCATCCCCAGCCTCCAAAGGAGGGGATGACCGGCTGCAAGGGGTATTGGGTGGCCCCCGATCACAGCCCAGCTGGCCTCGGGGGTGAATAAGGCAAGCAGGGATGATGCCCTCGCTTCAAGCATAACAAAGCCCCTGGACCTCTGAGCTGCTTTCTGGTGGCCACACACGGGCGGGATGCTGCACTGCCTGCCCTGGGGGCTTTTCAAGATCTCCCTGTGCACCACCTGAGCTGTGGGACCTGGCCCTCCCTCCAGGTCCCTCTTAGAGCACTTACCCCTGTTGCAAGCACCTCGGGTTTATCAAAACACGGGGAGAGGTGGAAATTGGGGCAGAGGAGGGAATGACACAGAGTCACAAGCTAAAATGCAACACATGGACCACCCCGAGGGAAAGAAGAGACCACGCGAAAACAGCAGAGTATCTCCAGCAGAGTGCTGGCAAACAGCCTCCCACGAAGTCTCATCCCCAGCCGGGGAAGGGAAAAGCTTCACACCTGCTCTGAATGTCGTGAAGGCTGCAACAAGCCCAGACAGGAATAGAAGTCACTAACTAGATGCTTTCCCTCCTCCAAGTGAAAACGCAGCCAGCTCTCCCCTCCCGCACGGCACCCCAGCTTGGCTCACGCACCCGCTGCCAGGTCTGTCGAGTGCGATGACGCCGTCCATGTCAGAGAGCCCTGCAGCCGGTGGCAGAGGGCGCAGGGCAGGGAGGAACGCGGCCAGCGTGGCCGAAGGGAGCACCCTCAGTAAGGACACGACGGCACCCCATTCCACAGGAATAGAGGTGCAGAGCAGGAGGGCTCCCAAAAGTGTTCTACATTAATTACCTCCTTCACAGCCTGACCTGCTGCAGCTCGCCTTGTTTCCGAGCAAGACTCCTCCTGGGCTCTCCTCAGGGCGACGTCTTCCCCATCCCCTCCGAGGAGATGAGTGGCAGCAACCTGGCAGTGAGGGGACACATGCCCCAGGGACAGGGTCTGTGGGAGTGCTGGGACACAGTGGTGACAGTGGAGACTCTAGAGCTCAGGCAGTGCTGGTGGAGATGCCCATCCTGAGAATCAAGAAGAGCCAGCAGAGTGTCAGAGTCCCTCCAGGAGAGGAAGGATTGCTCGAGGGGCCACCCAGTCTGCGCCAAAGCCCGCAGCTGTTGCGCTAACACAGCCACCTGAAGCAGAAAGGATGGGAATATCCGCACAAATCCTCCCGGAGTCCCTTTCGCTGCCCAAACACAGCCCCCTGCTCCCAGCTGGGCTCACAAATAGGACATTTCTGCCTCCCACAGCAACTGAGACACTTTCTGGCAGGACGGTTGCCCTGCCTTTCCCCTCCTCCTTCTCATTTCGATAAGGGAGAACTGGGGGCAGGACCTGCCCGAGAGAAGCTTGCTTGAAGACCTGTGCTTTGCAGGCAGGGAACTACCCAGTGGTGGTGAGAAACCCAAGAAAACAAGAGATTTCTGAACAAGGAAGGAAGGAAGCGGGGCAAGGGAGCGTGGAGGAAGCAGTGGCTGTGGTTGTATCCCAGGCTTTGCTTGTTAATTATAGCGTAGCCTGGGAGCGGGTCACAGGGGAGAGCTTCAGAGCAGGTCCTCTCTTCCCTGGCATCCCTCGGTCTGAGGTTCTGCCAGCGCCTCCCACTTCAGTCCCACCGTGACTGGGGCTGAGGAGCAGGGAAGCTGGGGCAAACATGGCAGCCTGAAATCTGGCTGTGCTGGTTCTCCGTCTCTTTTCTGCAGATCGCAGGGTGGAGAGAAAGGGAGGGGAGCCTGGCACAGCTCCTGCCCGAGCCTAGTGTGTCATCTGGCATTTGGATGCGATGCAAGGGACTGAGTGGGAGTCAGCAGAGGGACCTGAGTCTTCTGGCCTGACGCTGGAGGGAATGAGAGAGTACTCCAGTAGCAAGGAGAGAGGCGTTTGCAAACAGGAGCCAGTAGGTCTCTGGGCACACGGTATATATATGGCACAGATCATATATACCATCACATATGGTATATATGATCTGGGAAAAAAATTTAAAAGCTAAGAAGAGGCAAAAAAACTCTCTTGCCTGGGGAGCTTCAGCTTGGCAGGATGAAGGAGTGTGTCAGCCCTTTTCCTCCCACTCTGCTACCAGCAGCAAGGGTCGCTGAAGGAAAGGGGACCCCACGATGGAAAGTGTTGCCAGATGCTGAGCTGAACCAAGCAGGGATATATCCAAGTTTTGGGGGAGCAGCAAGGATTTGTTGAGGCACCATGGCTGTTCAGGACAGCACAGAGATGGGGTAGTGATGTGCAGCCTTACCGAGCACCCTGGGCAAACAGCGGGGCAGAGGATGTCCAGCCACAGAGCCAGAGTCTGGGATGTAGAGCGAAAATTTAACAGCCAACCACCTTTGCCTCCATCTTCCTGGGATGTGATTCCTGGGAGGCACAGCCTCAGAGGATGAAGAAAACCTCCCACGCTATTTTTGCATCTGAGTTAAAATAACCTGGATGAAAGAAACCTTCCTGCTCCAGAGCTCAGGCCAGAGGTGGAGTGGCATGAGAAGAAAAAAAACATTCCCCTTGGCAGGTCATATCCTTACTAACCCCTCTAACATCATCCCCACAGCAGCAGGGCTCTGTCCCGTGGGAGATGGGAAATAAGTCCAAGTGTATCCTCGGACCAGCTTACACCAGCAGCGGAGGAAAGATGCCCCTTTTCACAGATTTTGGTGCGACGCATGGTGGTGGGGATGCCAACCATAATGGCAGGTCAGATCCCCTGATTATTTCTTCCCCTGTCTTGTTTCTTCAATTAATCTCAAAGAGAGAGCATCCAACTCACCTGCACCCTCAGGCTTTGGTGGGATCATTTATTTCACCTCCTGCAGAGCTGCTGTGTGCCATCGGAAAGGCCAGGATGAGACAGCTGGCAGGCGCTGCCTCCTCTCCTGTGCCCAGCACCCACAGGCATGGCCCGCGGGATGTCCTGGGGAGACGAGCCTCAGCTCCTGCTGCCGAGCCCTGCTCCCCGCAGAGCCAGCGCAGGCAGCAGATGGGCCGGTCTCTCCCTGCCAGCGCAGGCAAGGGGGCTGGAAGGTAGGAGGTGGAACCAAATCCAGTCTAATTAAGGGTAATTACTATTCATCCCAGGAAGCGGTAGGAGACAAAACCCACATTCTCCCCATCTATTAATAGCTGTCAGCAGCTGCACGGTTCCTGCTGGTACCCAGGGAAAAGCTTTGGGAGGAGTGGCAGCATGGAGAGCATCGTGCTCCCCCATCCGTCAGCACTGGCTCTTTTTCCTCCTTCCAGGATGCTGTCTCCTTTGCCGCTTCCCCCAGGACTCCAGGGGATGGTGGCTGCTTTTAAGCAGTGTTTTCCAGCAGGAGCTGCTGGAAGCCTGCCAGTGGAGGGCCTGGAGACAGGGCTTTGAAGGGAGTCCCTGGTCCTCAGCATTCTCAATTTGCTGTGTTCCCCACAGTTATGGCATCTTTCTGGGCTCCTCTGGACTTCCCAGTGAAAGGGTAGAAGCCATCTATGCAAGAGGACTGCCCCAGAGCCAAGGATGAGGCTCGCTGGGTCCTGCCCCAGTGAGCCCCTTCGGTGTCAGACAGAAATCAGATATCAGCTGCCTCCTCTCAAACCTGACCTTCAGCTGCGCCCATAGTTCTTCCCCACCAGCGAGATGAAACACATCTGACAGATGGGGGTTGCCTCGCTGAAGGCCATCAACTAGAGAAGCTGCCCCACAAGGCATAAAGGACTCACATAAAATGATGTCCTGAACAAGTACAGTGGCTTCTGGCTGCCACAGCGTGATGTGAGGACAAAGGGGGCTGCAGGAGATTGCTCTAGCAGAGCTGATGGGGAGGACACGTGCACAGAGGGGTTTTTTTTTCCGCTTCCACTCCTGCCACCTCCAGCTGTCACTGCTAACAAACAGTCTGCTGCTTGCCATGGGCAAAAGCCTTACCAGATGCGTTTGTGCATTCCCTGAGGTGGAGACTGCTGGTGCCACCCCACCAGGGAGAAACCAAGAAGCAGATCAGAGGAGAGGAGAGCTGCTTGCCTGCAGGGTGTCTTGGTGGCCAGGCAAAGCAGGCTGCAGGAGGGAAAGGCACCTTTCTGTGCCTGGGCACTGTCCTCTCCGGCTCTGGCACCAGGCAATGCCTGGCAATAGTCCCTGTCCCAGGGATACCCAGCACAGCTTCACTGCCAGTGTCGCATGGCTGTCAGCGATCTTTGCTGCTGGGCGAGGGTCCCCTTGGGTCCCCTTCTCTCAACTGCTCACCTTGAAGTGCAAGATGCCTAGATTAGGAGAGGCCGTATACAGCATCTTCTTTGAGAGGAGCAAGGCTCTGCTTCTTGCTGGAGCCTGCTGCCAAAAGAGACCAGAACAGCAGCAGAGAAGGGAAATTTAAGAGCGGAGGTTCAGGTCAAAAGAAGGAGCTCCTCAGGCCAGCCATGGACAGGCAACTTGGTCTTTAACTTCTGCAGGTCCCTGCCACTCATCTCTCTCCGTTGATGATCTTCAGCAAGCACAGCCTGCAGTGCTATGAAAGACCATTTGGGGATGGAGCAGAGGTTTGGAGCGCTCCGACAAAGCCCAAGCTTCTGGTCTCACAGCTCTAGAAACCACAGCCAGTTATGAACTCTAAGGCGTGAGCAGATAAAGCAAGGATTTTCTCTGCTTTCCCCTTCCCAGGATGGCGTGGTGCTGCCTTCATCCCCACATGGCTCATCTCCCAGCAAGTCCTTGCAAATGCCTCAGGGAGACAAAGAAGTCAGAGTGGAAGAACCCAGATAGGGTGACGTGTTCCTAGTCCATCACGCCCTGGTACGCTAAAAAAGGTTGTCACCCTACAGCCACAGCCCTGTCTCCAGAGCAGCACCCGAATCTTCGCATGAGCAGCAAAAGGTGCCCTGTGGGATATGTTCCCCACACACAAGGCACTGCAGGACCTGGTTCCTCTCCTATTTATTTGTTGTGATATCGAGTTCGACTACTGTTACACTGTCTTCAAACTCCGGGCAAAGACAGCCGACAGCACCACAGACACTGTCAGGGGGAAATCTGAGACCCGGCAGCTGGAGGGATACAGGAGGCAGCTGGAGTTTGCTGGTGGGGTGATGCCGTAGTCACTAAGGCTGGGAAGCAGTGCCTTCCCCATCCCCTCCCTCAGATGTGAAGTGGAGGAATGGGAATGGCAATGGGAATGGGAATGGGAATGGGAATGAATATGGGTGTTTTACCCTCCACACAGTCAGCTACTCCGTGGCATTTGAGGAGTAACTGCCACTGGAGACGCATGCCAGCGTCCACATGCATGGGAATCAAGGCTAAGGTAGACAAAGAGCTAACGCAGCCATTTTTCAGGCGCCACTACTTGTTTGCAGTGTACGGTTCCACACCTGATTGCATCCACTTCAACAACAACTGCAGTACTTGGGCAATGTTGTCTCTGGGATCTGATGACTTTGGGCAGGCGCAACCGGATTACATTGGACCGTGAAGCCTTCAAAACATGACATTTACCTCATATTAGCTGTGGGTACAGAGTTCCCTGCTGCTGGCTTGCTGAAGGTTCAGCTGAGAAACGGAGTGCAGCTGTGGAGACAGCTCAGGGGGTTATTTCTGTGGATCCAGTCTGGCTATTCCAGAGTCAAACTGTACACATGCGTCGAAATCAGTGCAAGAGAGAACATTTCTAGTTTTATATTGCCCTCATTCCTGCTTTTCAGGACCTCAAAAGCCCTGCAGATGTGTTCCCGGGAATGGCACGGTCAGTGCGGTGCCGATGCCTGTGATGGGCTTTGCAAGGCTCCTGACAGCCCCGCTGTGTTAACCCCCAGCTCGGCTCACAGGCGGTGTCACTGTCTTCTGGGGAGGTGAGTGACAGAATCAGGCCACACCTAGGCAAGAAGTCCATTGCTGCCAAAGCCCAACTCCCCGTCTTGCAAGCTCACAAAGGAGGCCTCAACATCTTGATTTTTTTTTTCAATCTATACATCTTTGCATTTATTGTTTTGTTGCTGAGCCTTTCGGGTAATCTTGGATCACATTTGTAACATCTTCACGACCAGGAGGTACATTTTAAATGGAAGTCAGCTTCCCAAAGATGCCGGCTATCATGGGACTTGCATGACTATCAGAGCTGGCACCAGTAGTACGTGTGCCCCCACAGGGCACAGCCTAGCCACGCAGGTACCCACTACTGAGCGCATCAGGATTTTGAAGGAGTGACAGAAAGCCATGTTTGTGTCTGAAAATCTGCTGGCAAATACTGACCTTAGCTCTGAGAGACGGGAAAGCAGAGCTCCACACTTTCATCCCGTTGCTCACTCTGTATTGCACAGCGTTATGGGTGCGGTCGCTGCCGTGCCCAGGGTTCAGGTCTTTCCCTGGCTCTACAAGAGGGTGCCCACGAGCAGAATGGAAGGAGAGCAGACCGAGGGGGAGAGAGAAGGGTATGCAGCAGGCGGGCCAAGATCTCGCTGCCGGTGGGTTTCTCAGATTTGTTCCCCCCCAGACCTGCCTGTTATTTGCCGTTCGGGGTAACGGCCCCAAAACGCGAGGCCTCGAAGCGAGCCCGCGTCAGGCGCCGGCAGCGTATCTCTGGCAAGGAAGCTGTGACTACCGATGGGCCTTAACACACAGATGTGCGATAAGACAAGTACCTTGTGCGCAGTAAAGCACTCACTGTTCGGATACCGGCACCTCACCGTCCACGGCGCGCCGCCTGCCCTGTTCCTTCCACGCTGCCGAGAATGCCACAGCAGCTCCCACCGCGGGACCTCGGCAAACGCCCCCACCAGCACCCCCGGAGCGGCTCCCTGGGCCAGCGTGGGGTGTGACGGACC